>JARKIC010000640.1:0-223857 GCA_029378375.1 Mycena olivaceomarginata | reverse complement strand
CGCAATGAAAAAAATTGAGCCGTTTTCCGTAGTTTGGCGCCCTATATTATAAACGATGCATGCGGCTGCCTGCTGGCTGTGATATATATCTGCCAGTGAGCTGTCAGTTGCCCCTGCTCTTTCACCTCTACATCTCCTGACCGTATACACAAGATTCATACTCTACTCAGAGTCTCATCAATTGACATGGGTAACCAGACTAGCAAATTCCTCATTCGAACATCTATGGTGCGTTATAAATGATAAGCCAACACTATCACTTATCTTTCCAGGTGGCATAGGGGGCGAAGGCGGGGGACAGTGGCATACAAGGTGGGGGGGGGGGGTCCTGGGGAGGGTCCAAGGATGTCTTATGATGTCAACACTGAACACTTTGTCACGGTTGTGAATATTTGTATGTTGATTGTCCTTTCCAAATACTGTTTCTCAATGACAGCAGTGGCACTGCACAAATGAATTGTAAGTGTTGGACACCACAATTCAAGGGATTGACGGAAAAGCAGATACTGCCAACACCACAGTCCAACAGAGAGGCAACACCAGAGAGATTCTAGCAAGTCTCAAGATGTGGCAGCAATTATAATGCTGCCAAACACACCTGAGGAATGCAGAATGGTACACGAAGCGACATAACCAAAGGATGGTTGCACGCTTGACCAGCACTTCTGATCAATCCGCCTAGTCATGCTCAGTGGGGTTGCGGGATCAGGCAAATCTACAATTGCAAAGACAGTTGCAAAGATCTTGGCTGAGGAGAAAAATCTCTTGCAGCATCTTTTTTCTTTCCCGTGACCATACAGATCGCAAGGAGATAAATCACCTTGCTACAACACTTGCCATGCAGCTTGCAGATTATAGTCATGATTTCGGGCACATCTCATCGAGCTACTAGAGAAGGACCATACTCGCATTGTGAGGCAGCACCACACCTGCAGTTCCAGAAGTGGTTATAGAATTCTTGGCAAGCTACCTCCCTGTTCAAACACCATGGGTGATCTGTCTTGATGCTCTGGATGAATGTGGAAAAGACCGAGGACAGGTTCTTGCGGTGGCTATCAGATAGCATGGCTCAGATCCGGCCCACATCCGATTCTTTCTGACTGGACGCCCTGATGTTCCTTCCTATCTGAAATTTGACAAACTTCTTTCCCTGATGCATAGGGTTGTCCTTGATGAGATTGAACCCAGGATAGTTCAGGATGACATCCACCTCTATGTTAAGCAATCACTTAATGGGGCCAACTGGATTACCGTCATCCCTGGAAAATTCAGAAAGAACAGGCAGAAGAAAAAAACTCGTGCCAATGGACTCTTTGTTTTTGCAGCTACAGCTGTTCGTTATGTTCTTGCAGGGACTGCCAGGAAACACCCCCACAAGAATCTGTTGATGACCTCCGGTGGTGAAGCTCTTACCAACCTGCATGATCTATACCTCCGGATTGTGAATTATGCATCCCATTTGCAGTCCATAGAGACCGGCGTGCTCAACGCTTACATAACCGCACCATGAAGATTCTAAGTACAATTTTGCAGCTCTTGCAACCTTTGGATTGCCAGAGTCTGGCAGACTTGCTTGAACTGGATAAAGAAGTTCTTCTGGGGACACTACTCCTCTGAGTGCTGTGATCTATGTTTCTGATACTCAGGGACAGCAATCAGAATATCCATCTTCATTAGAGAGTTTATGACATCATCAATATTCAAAAGGACCGGCCTGAAATCCTCTGCGGAACAAACAGTCAGCAACAAGCTTGGTGTCTGCTCTTATGGGGTGCTGAACAAACAACTGAAATTCAACATCTGTGATCTACCAACCTCATACGTGCGAAACATTGACATGCCAGATTTCCAGTGGCGACTTGACACTACATCCCATTGCATCTCCAATATGCTGCTCAATTTTGGGTGGATCATCTAGTGGAGACAGCCTATGATTCATAGTGGCCAAGGAGTGCAGGAACTTGCTGTTCAAAAAGTTCCTGTTTTGGCTGAGGTGTTGAGTTTACTTGGGATTGTGGGCTATGGGAGCAGGCTCTAGCTAAATTGATAGTTTGGGCAAATGAGGTATGTCTAGGAATGATCTTATTAGATGTTATGAGGACTGAAGATCATTAGAGCACATCCCTCATCCAATTTGTGACTGATGCCAAAGATTTATTTCCTTCTTTTGGGATGCAATCAATCAAAGTGCTCCTCACATTTATCTATCAGCACTGGCCTTGGCACCAGAGCAGTCTGAAATCTTCAAAAGATTCTCAGATGAATTCCCACAATTGTTATCAATTACAAAGGGAGAATGAAACAGTGGCAACACAATTGCTGTACTAGAGAGCCACCTGTGGTCACCTCAGTTGCCTTCTCACCTGATGGCAAGAGAATTGTGTCTGGCTCTATGACAAACTGTGCGCATTTGGGATGCAGAGACTGGAGCTGCACTCAGGGAGCCACTGAGGGGCACACTGATGGGTCACCTCAGTTGCCCTTCTCACCTGATGGCAAGGAATTGTGTCTGGCTCCTGGGACAACACTGTCGTGCATTTTGGGATGCAGAGACTGGAGCTGCACTCAGGAGAGCCACTGGAGGGGGCACACCAATTGGGTCACTTCGGTTGCCTTCTCACCTGATGGCAAGAGAATTGTGTCTGGCTCCAATGACAACACTATGTGCATTTGGGATGCAGAGACTGGAGCTGCACTCAGAGAGCCACTGGAGGGGCACACCAGCTCAGTCCGCTCAGTGCATTCTCACCTGATTGCAAGAGAATTGTGTCTGGCTCCTGGGACAACACTGGCGCATTTGGGATGCAGAAGACTGGAGCTGCACTCAGGGAGCCACTGGCGGGGCACACCTATTGGGTCACCTTCAGTTGCCTTCTCACCTGATGGCAAGAGCAATTGTGTCTGGCTCTGGTGACAACCCTGTTCGCATTTGGGATGCAGAGACTGGAGCTGCACTTAGGGAAGGCCACTGGAGGGGCACCACCATTTGGGTCACCTCAGTTGCCTTCTCACCTGATGGCAAGAGAATGTGTCTGGCTCCAGTGACAAGACTGTGCCATTTGGGATGCAGACTGGAGCTGCACTCAGGGAGCCACTGGAGGGGCACACCAATTGGGTCACTTCGGTTGCCTTCTCACCTGATGGCAAGAGAATTGTGTCTGGCTCCGATGACAAACACTATGCGCATTTGGGATGCAGAGACTGGAGCTGCACTCAGGGAGCCACTGAGCCACTGGAGGGGCACACCGAGGGGGTCAACTCAGTTGCCTTCTCCACCTGATGGCAAGAGAATTGGTCTGGCTCCGGTGACAACACTGTGCGCATTTGGGATGCAGAGACTGGAGCTGCACTCAGGGAGCCACTGGAGGGGCAACACTGATCCGGGTCACCTCAGTTGCCTTCTCACCTGATGGCAAGAGAATTGTGTCTGGCTCCAGTGACAACACTGTGTACATTTGGGATGCAGAGACTGGAGCTGCACTCAGGGAGCCACTGGAGGGACACACCAATCCCGGTCACCTTAGTTGCCTTCTTCACCTGATGGGAAGAGAATTGTGTCTGGCTCCCATCACAAGACTGTGTGCATTTGGGATGTAGAGGACTGGAGCTGCACTCAGGGAGCCACTGGAGGGGCACAACCAATTGGGTCACCTCAGTTGCCTTCTCACCCGATGGCAAGAGACTTGTGTCTGGCTCCAGTGACAACACTGTGTGTATTTGGGATGCAGAGACTGGAGCTGCACTCAGGGAGCCACTGGAGGGGCACACCGATTGGGTCACCTCAGTTGCCTTCTCACCTGATGGCAAGAGAATTGTGTCTGGCTCCTGGGACAACACTGTGTGCATTTGGGATGCAGAGACTGGAGCTGCACTCAGGGAGCTACTGGAGGGGCACACCGATCCGGTCACCTCAGTTGCCTTCTCACCTGATGGCAAGAGAATTGTGTCTGGCTCTGGTGACAACACTGTTCGCATTTGGGATGCAGAGACTGGAGCTGCACTTAGGGAGCCACTGGAGGGGCACACCATTTGGGTCACCTCAGTTGCCTTCTCACCTGATGGCAAGAGAATTGTGTCTGGCTCCAGTGACAAGACTGTGCACATTTGGGATGCAGAGACTGGAGCTGCACTCAGGGAGCCACTGGAGGGGCACACCAATTGGGTCACTTCGGTTGCCTTCTCACCTGATGGCAAGAGAATTGTGTCTGGCTCCGATGACAACACTATGCGCATTTGGGATGCAGAGACTGGAGCTGCACTCAGGGAGCCACTGGAGCCACTGGAGGGGCACACCGAGGGGGTCAACTCAGTTGCCTTCTCACCTGATGGCAAGAGAATTGTGTCTGGCTCCGGTGACAACACTGTGCGCATTTGGGATGCAGAGACTGGAGCTGCACTCAGGGAGCCACTGGAGGGGCACACTGATCCGGTCACCTCAGTTGCCTTCTCACCTGATGGCAAGAGAATTGTGTCTGGCTCCAGTGACAACACTGTGTACATTTGGGATGCAGAGACTGGAGCTGCACTCAGGGAGCCACTGGAGGGACACACCAATCCGGTCACCTTAGTTGCCTTCTCACCTGATGGGAAGAGAATTGTGTCTGGCTCCCATCACAAGACTGTGTGCATTTGGGATGTAGAGACTGGAGCTGCACTCAGGGAGCCACTGGAGGGGCACACCAATTGGGTCACCTCAGTTGCCTTCTCACCCGATGGCAAGAGACTTGTGTCTGGCTCCAGTGACAACACTGTGTGTATTTGGGATGCAGAGACTGGAGCTGCACTCAGGGAGCCACTGGAGGGGCACACCGATTGGGTCACCTCAGTTGCCTTCTCACCTGATGGCAAGAGAATTGTGTCTGGCTCCTGGGACAACACTGTGTGCATTTGGGATGCAGAGACTGGAGCTGCACTCAGGGAGCTACTGGAGGGGCACACCAATCCGGTCACCTCAGTTGCCTTCTCACCTGATGGCAAGAGAATTGTGTCTGGCTCCAGTGACAAGACTGTGTGCATTTGGGATGCAGAGACTGGAGCTGCACTCAGGGAGCTACTGGAGGGGTCCGGGCAGTTCACTTCAGTTGCCTTCTCACCTGATAGCAAGAGAATTGTGTCTGGCTCCCATGACAAGACTGTGTGCATTTGGGATGCAGAGACTGGAGCTGCACTTAGGGAGCCACTGGAGGGGCACACCAATCCGGTCACCTCAGTTGCCTTCTCACCTGATGGCAAGACAATTGTGTCTGGCTCCAGTGACAGCACTGTGCGCATTTGGGATGCAGAGACTGGAGCTGCACTCAGGGAGCCACTGGAGGGGCACACCAATTCGGTCACCTCAGTTGCCTTCTCACCTGATGGCAAGAGAATTGTGTCTGGCTCCTGGGACAAGACTGTATGCATTTGGGATGCAGAGACTGGAGCCACACTTAGGGAGCCACTGGAGGGGCACACCAATTTGGTTGCCTCAGTCACATTCTCACCTGCTGGAAGGTCTTTTCTCTCTAATTGCAATGATTGTGCCATATGTCCATGGAATGTTGATTGTGTTACTAATGGCCCACCTCTGCAATGTTCCTGCTCTGTGAAGGGATGGGTTCACTCAATGTAGGTTCCTCTTCTATGCACACCTTTAGTATAGACTCATTCTCTATCCCAGTCCCTTCACCTCAAGTCCCCTTCTGTACCTCTGCACTGGCAATTACGCAATGGTTGGGTCTCTTGTGTCCCCTTGGAACTCCTTTTTTGGCTCCCAATTCCCTTTAGGGTTGGACTGTGGTCTCCACACAACACACTTGTTATAGGCCGAGAACAGACCTTGCTCTCGTATGATAAGTTTGTATGTGGTGCAGACTGGGCAAAGTGTTATTCCCAAGCAGAAAGCCCTTACTAAACAATAAACCTCTTGAGTTGCATCTTACTGTAAGTACTTGTACTTAGGCAACGGTCACGGTAATGGAGGGGTCCGTTGCGTTGCCCAAACCATACCCGGTCACAGTAACGATGAGGTCGGTTGCTTGTAAAATATCGTGACATCGAAAAAAAATCGGAAAAAAATCAAAAATAAATAAATTTCGCTCCGCTGGACATTGTCTAAGCATTCTGAGAACTTTCCGCGCCATCTTCACTATCGTCGTCGGCAGGTGCCCCAATATCTACCCATTTCCGTCCTTGATCATCAAATGCCCAGATGTCTTCCTCGTCATTGGTGGCGCACATGCCTGTGCCTTCTATATCTTGAGCTGCGGCTGACACGGGAAGCGACGTGGATGGGGCATCCAGTCCGGCTCCGAGAGCGTCGCGAACAATCTCGCCAAGCGGGACATCAGAATCATCTTGATTGTCATCGTCGTCAAGATTGCTCTCGAGAACAGAGTCCGCGGGGCCTTCCGACAGGTCGAGTGGAAGTTTATCAAGGTGAGTGGCTCCACAACGCGCCTTGATTTCTTCGGCAAGGGTTGGATCATCCTTCAAATACTGACGGAGAGCCTTCCGAGCTGAGCGGCTGGTGAGACTCTCGTACGACAGATTAAATTCAGGTTTGCCCAGTACGATGCATTTTTCCCATGACTGCGGCCAGACTTCAGTGGATTTGCGTTAGAACAATGAAATGGATAAACATACCCGTTTAATAATGGTCTCGCCGGCACCAGACAAGAGCCACTCGTAGAGATCAACACATGCATGGACAGAAGCGTCCCGGAGGACAGGATATGAGCTTGAAAACACGACTTTTTCGGGGGTGATTCCGGCAGCAATCTGCTCCTGGTGGCAGCGAACCAGATACTCCAGCATCGACTGCTTGAGTTTGTGTTTAGCGACACGTTGGAGGCCAACATCCTGGGGTTGAAAGATTCCGGTGCAGTTTCCGGGCACGAAGATCAAGATGATATTTTGATCTCGAAGACGAACTCGCGGAACTCTTGGGAGGTGTGGACGGGATAGATGTCGATGAATAAATGGCCTTCTGGTCCGCGTCAAGATCAGGATCGGCCTCGATGATCATCTCGATGTACGGCACTAAGACGAATTTGATCCAGTCCTTCATCGTCGACTGAGTGCTGAAATGGCTGGTTTTCTTGTCGCTGGCAGCAAAGGAAAATAGAAATCTGTGGGCTTTAGCCTCTTCATACCCATCAGCTGATTCTTTTGGAAGGGAAGCTTTTGTTTTGCCAGACCAGACTTGCTCTATCACAAGCGGGCAACCAATCAGAGATGTGGCAATGCCGAGTGTGTAAGCACGCTTCTCATCCTTCGCCACCACAGAAACCTGCTTTGCACCCCTCTGCTCAAACGTCTGGCTGCCGTTGGGGAGGAGGTAGTTGCCAGTCTGGTCGTAGTTAATGACCAGACTAGCAGGGATGTGCTCGCTTTCGATCACATGGACCAATCGAAAGAAGGTGCGTTCACACAGCTCCCCCGCATTGTCTGGAATATGTTTGGCCGCACGGGTCGCCTTCCTCGAGGTCCAGTCCAACACGCTCTCGAGGAACGACTGCACAAACTTCTCAGAGCATTTGAAGTTGTGAAGAATGGCGGGATTGCGTTTTTGGATGATGGCGATCATGAGGGAGCGCGCAATCAGTACGTTCACAACACATCCCGCAGTTCGAAGGCCCCGAAGCGTCTCAACAATTTCGGCAGAGACCTCGGGGTATTTGGCTAGAACCCCGACACGTCCGCTGCCAATCAAAGTACGCCCGATTGAGCACATTTCGAAGCGCCGCTTCGGTGAACCTCTTCTCGCCCTTGACCATCCACTTCCACAGGGTAGAACGGTTGTAAAGTGCGGAAGAGCTGGGGATGGGAGCGCTTCAGATCCTTTACAGCACCTTCTGCTGACCAATCTCTGCGAACCACCGCAGCAGAGATGAGCGCCCACAGAAATGGATGAAACCAAAAGACCCGCTTGGCAGGCATGTTCTTCACCACACCACCCTGGGTCCCGTTTCGACTTTTCTTCCAAGCCTGGGTAGCTGGCCACGAAATGTCCGCCATGTCGTCGTCGACGGTGCCGCTTGCCGCTGCTGCAGCCCCGTGCATGAGAAGCATGTTTGTGTTCCGACTGTTGGGGATTCTCTCAGGCAAGTCCTTCTTGTCTCGTGCCCGCTTCCTCCGCTGCCGTTCTCTCCCGAGCTCCCTCTCGTGCTCTTTCTTTCTCTCATCCCGCTGCTTCTTCTCCTCGAGGGAAGCCTGGCGCTTCTCTGCACCATCTGCCACAACCTTTGTCCAGTATCGTTGAACATCATCCTTTGTCGCCTTTGGGAACTGAAGTGTCATTTGTTTAGGATTCCCGATGGGTGTGTGGGTGTAGGACAGGGTGGACGGAATCGGGGTGGCATGTGGCATGGGGGAAGGCAGCACGGGTGCAGGAAGAGAAGCCGAAGGTATGTCTGAATCTATGTCGGAATTGTCAAGCACGATGACAGCTGGTTTCGCTTTTTTGGGGGCAGGTTCTTCACTGGCTTCAGGGGCCTTGCGCTTCGCTGGATGCGGAATCTTTGCACCCGAAGCCACCGCAGAGTCAATCAGACGCTCTAACCAGGCCTTCCAAAAGACCTCCCGGTCACTGCTGCTCATGTGCTTCACAGCGGTTTTCATCAAGACCGGCAATGAATCCAAGCTAGATCCGCGCTGGAGGAATCGGATGGGGGCTCCCTGCAGCCGGTGAGTCTCAAACGACACCTCCAGTGCATGGCTGAGTTCGCCAATGTATCCACGGTCTTCCAGAGCATCAGATTCAAGATAAAATCGGTAGCGGGAGTCCGGCGGATTTTCCGGAAGGGATGTGGGAAGATTCCGTAGCAAGGTCCGCAGGTGCTCAATGCGTGCAATGAGCTCGCGGGGAGGGCCCGTCACTGGCTTGGGCTTGGGGTTACTTTTCGGCGCCATCGTAGTAGTACAATGAGCGATGTGTTGAAGAGAAATTTTATTTGACGCTTAGTGCGATTAAGCTCTAACGACCAAGGCACTCAGTCCACGGAGCCACTGCCAAACCAAAGCTTAAGCATCGGCCGCTGACAGCCGCTGCTCACCTGGTTGCCCAAATTGGCAACCGTCACGCTCACGATGGGGCTGGTTGCGTTGCCCAAAATTTTTGATGGCGTCACGGTAGGTTGGCCGGTTGCCTAAGTACAAGTACTTACAGTAGTTGATCCCTTTCCTCTCATGCTCAACTCTTCTCTTATGCCATGGAACCAGATTGTTCAAACACTCAGGTGATTACCCTCATTACCCTTCCTTCTACTCCCCATCACCTATTTCTGCCTCATCTACCCCCTTGCATCAACTCTTACTCCCGAAATGCCCTCCTCTTGGTGCTACTCCTTGCTGTTCACCAGCTATGTTCTCAACACTATCCTGGTCCATTCCCCAGTGGCTCATCCATTTCACTTGCTTTTGTATTTTGCACTGAAGGGAAATGGAGTGAGAGAGCAATACAAGCACAAGACAGGTAGGTCGAATGTGAGGATCAAAATGGTGAGTCTATTAAGGAGGATACATAATATTACTTGTATATCAAGGAGATGTGGTGATTTTATGTGTGCATGTTGACATTCTTCTTTTTCTCCCACTCTCCGCCCGCCAACACCCGTATGTTCATCTCATTTCCGATTTCATTTCTAGGGTCTGGAAGTTAGTGGGTGCATCCGAAACACGTTCGACCCAGAGATCTGGATGCTCCACAACATATTTTCGACCTCCCCGATCAACCACTCAACTTCCGTTCAAAAGGGGCTGTTCTCCTTCGCATCCTTCTTCCCTCCCCCATCATATCCATACCCTGTCAAATTGTGCTGTTCGTCCCGTTGAGCCTTCTACTTACTCTGTGATCGACAACACTAGGCACCCAGATATGTGTGACCATACAAGCTAGCACCCAGCTGTTCATGGAATACCAATGTGGCCGGCATAGGTAAGCGTCACGAATATTGCGAATTTCATTCCACATCCTTCTCCACCCCGATGAGGTAAGTTTTACTTATTGGATTATACGCTGCTTTTCACCGACTTCTAAGCGATATTGGATATCAGGTGGTCGCAGCTCAATTTCTGGTGCTCCCTGTGAGTCTGTCGGATCTAGGATGCTCGATGTTTACCTTTTGATCTCCAGGCTGTTTGTCAAGATTGGTCCAGCAACCCAAGTCATGCAGGTATATATCTATCTCGAACTCTCTCCCGCGTATTTCTCACATTCCAACTTAGGTTGGCTTTCGCCGTGGTGGTGGCTGCAGCAATGATCTTCTGCTTAACGTTGCATCGTCATGTTGAATTTCAGCATCCACGCGAGCAGCCGAGCGCGTTTCAGAGGTCGTGAGTTGTCTCTCATCGCTTCTCTAAAGTTGCAATCCCATATCTGACCTAGCACGCTGGGAGATTCGGTTTTCGTCCTCCAGTTACGTGGAACTTTTAGTCAGTGCCATGCACACCGACGGCATCCTACGACAGCTCTGGAGTATCGTTCGAGTTTCTGTGCCGAGATGTAATGCAGTGAGAATTCTTTCTTCCAAATTGTCTGCATTCTGCGATACCACTGACTCAGACCTTCTGGGTGTGGTGCGTGAGCATCGTCGTCGATGCCTGATTCAACTCCGGGTCACGTTGCATCAGCGTTGGACGTGTTCTCGCTGTATCAACTCAATCAAATATATTTGCCTTGGATTTCCCTCCTGCGACCAAGCTGAGGTGCCAAGGACATATTTCTGCAATCTGGTGAGCGCTTTACCAGATATTACCATGCTGTACATCGTCGAGATCGATTAATCCCTATTCACCACCTCTGTCCTGCAGTCTGAATGCGTCCCCGAAGAATGTTAACATTGTGGATACAATTTTGGACTTCCTGCGATAGACAGCATGTACCAGCAGTGCAATATATCCGATTTCCTCCCTACGGGAAGGATATTTTACTTATCGTTCGCCGTCCAGACGACGGCATGCCCACATCCAAACTGATTTCCCCATCGAAAGCCCGGCTACTTACCCCGGTGAGTATTGATATAATTCACGATATACTTACTTTTGATGCTAACGTCCAAGTCAGCTGCTAGCATCGTAGGAATTCACCCCCAATTCACGCTGCTGTCTGGTAGGAGATATGTCTCTCACACTTTGACTTTCTGACACTTTCTGATGTCCATCAAGTATTATTCATTAGCGTGCTGCGTAGCCTGCAACCGCAACTGAGGAAGGAAGGTCGCGTGTGGACTTTAACCTGTAGCTGTGTCTCTTATGAAACCTGACTCGGTCTCTACATCCGTGGCTACAATATACCGTACTCTTTCAATGAAAATGGTGTAATGATGATTGCTTGCCTTTGCACTTATGCCGGAGCAAAGCGAAGGCACATCTTGTATATATGTAGGAAAATTGTGTGTGAGATGAATGAAATATAAGGGGAATATCAATAGAAGCGAGAGTCATAGGGCTCATCACGAGTTAACTCACAGGTGACCTAGATCTGTGGTTGCAGGTACCTACATCATTGGTACTAGCCATTATCACGTGTCTGAAGGGATCTACAGTGATCCTAAGCTTGGTTGCATAGCACATACCAACATGAGTGACTGGAGGGAGGGGGGGTTGCCGGGGCTGGAGACAGACAGCTGGAGGGCAGTAGTGAGGGTGCAGGTGATGTGGAGGACAGAGGGGATGGAGCCGAGGCGGCCGAAGCCGGAGCAGCTGAAGCAGGGGTCCCCCTGACATCACCCTCCCCTTGGAATGCGGCATCCCAACACATGAATTGGATGTTGGCATCACGCCTCCAGAACGAGAGTGAGTCAGAGGTGGCTGAGGCGATCCAGCACAGACCATTGAGGTAGCAATGGTAGTAGGCAGCGATGGCGTCTTTGGCAAAGACATCAGACTGTTTTACCCACTTATCATGTTCTGGGCCGTTGATAAGCCAGTAATTGGGCCATGGTTAGATACATGTAATTTTGCGTGTTTCTGATTGTGCTCAATGCTGAAACAGTTGTTTCTATGCAACAGTACTGGTTCCTGGTAGCTGTTGGGCGAACCACAGAGAAATGGGTAGATGTTCTAAGGAATTAGAATGTCTACAAGCAGTCGCCGGCGCTTTGCGCCGGCTCCCACTTGCCGGAAAACATAATTTTATAAAGAGTAAGCAGCTGACTCCACTTAATGAATGGTCAACAGAATGTAAATTGCAAGATATAGCGATGTGCGGTTACAGCAGTAGTTCATCCCAGACAATATTAGTAGTAGAGGTTGAGAAATTGTCGTCCTACTTGAGAATCAAAACGTTCTCGGAATCCGGAACACGAGTCATCGCAGAATACAACTGTCCATGAGAAAAGACCTCTCTTCATAGATCAACACCCAACTTCTCGACTGTTAAACCTTGGCATCCATTGAAGGTGGTGGTGTAGCAAAGGGCTAGCGGTATTTGTTTTCGATGAACAGTGAAATTGAACCCGTGGGGCTGGAAGTGACAATTGATTCGGGGAAGATGAAGTCGGATCTGGAAATTCAAAGAAGATTAGAACTCGAGCTCAAGGGATAATGTGTTTGGCACACTGGGTTTACGACTTGGCCGGCTACAATGGACAAAATTGTTTCTACCTCAACTGTATACCGTAGAAGATTTTGGACAATAACCCACATGTTTTTGGTTAATCCTCGCAACACGTCGAAGTTCCAAGTAAGTCGGCAAATGCAGCTGGGCTTTAGAAGTAATTCGTGAGGAGGGATGCCAGGTTCCTGCAGAGAATTCAAAAATTCGGGATCAGAGAATACAGCCTCGTCGGGACCTTCATCCTCAACAGAGTCGCTGCTGGCATAAGAATGAGAGTCCCCTGGAACACTTTGTAGAATAGAAGCATTGAACTCATCCACAAACACATTAAACGGGCTCAAGATGGCTTGTGAAATGCATGCGACTGGATCAGCGACAACACTCGGAGGAAATACGAAGTCTATGACTTCCTGGGCAGAGTGTGTGTGCTGCAGGCGGCCAAGATCAACCGAGTCATGAAGATGATCGTCCCCAATTGAGTCCAGGAAAGACAAAAAGCTTGGATCACCTCGTTGGCGCATTGGACTCTGTAGTTCCAAAATCTCGAAGTGGTTGAACACTGGTTGGGTGCGTAAGGATGCGTTGCATATTGCAGTCCAGCCCCAAAAATGGATGACAGGAGCAACCTGGAAATATTCATATCTCAATCTAGGCACACTCCAGAGACGTACCTGACGAAAGTCTCCAACTGTGACCAGCATGTGTCCTCCCCAGACACGATTGACGGTTGTCAGAGAGTGCATTGTGTCAGGGGAACCCCCGCTTCGGACGGTTTTCCATCCGGACCCAATCCGGATGCTTCGGCCGCTTCAGGCGCTTCAGATGGTTTTCCATCCGGACCAGCCCCAGATACTTCGGATGGTTTTCCGCCCGGCGCCCCGGATACTTCTGCGCCCTTCTATCCGACCGCCAAACCACCTGAGACATCCATCTGCTCTCGCTGGCACATGCTGTGCAATCAGGCCCGCGATCATTGTAGATACATCCGGACACGTGCTACTGGGTAGTTACCAATTAGTATATAAGGTTTCGCCTAGCGTGGGAATCCTCATCCTTTCTTCTCTTCGGATTCCCCTGCTAGGTGTGTAGTATTTCCACTCCTGTATTCTAGTACCTATATTTATGTTTCGGATTCCCCTGCTAGTTTCCGTGCCCCGGGCCGAGCTTAAGGTTGCCCTTACAGCAGAAGAAAGTATCTAAGGGATCAACCGGTCAAGATTGGGAAGTTTGGTGCAGGTACGGATTCGGACCACTACTCCAGTGCTCCATCCTCCCCCACTTCAAATCTCGACCCCTCCTCCATTCCGATGGACCAGCCGCTTGCACCTGGCTCCGCGCAACCCGAGATCCCAAGTGTTCACACTCCGGATCCGGATTCCGGAGCTATGGCCCGGCTCGCTGCTATCGAAGGCTCCCTCGAGAGCATTCAGCACACGCTCCGCCAGCTACTGCTGAGCTCCCAAAATCCGCCGCCTGCCCCCGCCCCTGCCGCTCCAGCTCCAGTGTTGGGTCCAGATTTCTCGGCCCCCCACCCTGCTCAAAAAACGGTCCTTCGGCTGAACCCTCTGGCTGCTTTTGATGGCGACTGGATGCAAGGGAAGACGTTCCTCTACTCCGTCCTCACCTACTACAAGCTGGTTCCGGAGGCTTTCATGGCGGACGGGTTCGTCTCGCAAGAAAAACTCGTCCGGTTCACCATGTCCTTCAAGTCGAAAGGCGTGGCTGCTCGATGGGCGGAACAGCACGCATCGGCCGACCCGTTTCCATTCCCCACCTGGACCAAGTTTGAGGCCGAGTTCCGCCTCTGGTTTGTAGAGGAGAACGAGCAGGACCAAGCCCTCACCAAGCTTGAGTCCCGCTCGTATTTCCAGGGCTCCCGGGACATCTACTGGTACACGGACAACTTCGAGGAACTGGCCGTAACGGCCGGTTACTCGGATGCTCTCGTCCGGGTCACTAAGTATCGCTCCGGCCTCGACCTGAAGATCAACGTCGCGATTACGACGTCCGTAACCGCCCCCGACCTCACTGACTATGATGGCTGGCACGCGCGCGCTTTCCGGCAGTACGAGGCATTTGGCCGAGCCAGATCCGGAAACCCTCGGTCCGGCTCCTGGCCGCTTTACCTCAGCTGCGCGCAGCGGGAATATTCCCGGTTCCAACCTCCGCGCAAGCTACAGTCTTGTTCGCCCCAGCTCCAGCACCTGCGCTCCCGGCGGTTGTTCCAATGGACATTGACCAGACTCGAGCACGCACTTTCCCACGCTCTTGCTTCCAGTGCGGTGCAGCCAGACATCTTGCCTGGGAATGCCCGGTTACATCCGACGTCCGGCATGCAGACGTTCTCGATGAAGTCGTTCGTCAACTCGGGGACGACCTTCTCGGCGAGCTGTTCGCCCATGTCGCCATCACCGCTTCGCTTCCGGACGAGTCGGGCGGCGAGGATGCGGACCCGGAGGGTTTTCCTACTCCGGCCGAGTGAGCGGTGCGCCCTCGGTCGCATCCCCTAATCGCTACGCCCTCTTGTATTCAGATAATGCCAATACATTTGAGTCCGAGGTAGTAGCGAGAGGTGCACCCCCCATCCCTGTCTCCGTCCGAGTGACCGAGACTCTTCCTTCCGTCCTGGAGACGGAAACCCGCACTGCCCCCGAGCCGGAACGAGGACAGGCTCGCTTCAGCGTGTTCATCGCCTGAAGTGGGAACAGTGACTTCCCCGGCAGTACGTCATCGACTTGGTCGAAGGCCGAAACTCCCTGCACATCCCGTTAGACCTGCACATCCCGTTAGACCTGCAGTCTGTCGAGACTGCCACCCGGATGTCGGTGAAGGCTCTGGTCGACTGCGGAGCGACCGGAGACTTCATCGACTCGGAGTACGTCATCTCCCGCAACCTTCCGGTCCGGCGTCTTTCGCAGCCCATCCCAGTTCTCAACGTGGACGGTAGCCCGAACCAAGCGGGTGGCATCACCGGCATAGTTGATATGGTGGTCAACTACAAGGGGCACTCCGAGCGTATCCAGCTTGCTGTAACCAGGCTCGGGAAGCAGCATGTCATCCTCGGTTACTCCTGGCTCCAGAAACACAACCCAGAGGTCAACTGGGAGACCAAGGAGGTTCGCATGACGCGCTGCCCGACCGGATGCTGCACCTGCCGGGATGAGCTACGGGCTGCCCGGAAGAACGAGAAGCTCGCCGCCTCGATCCTCCGGCAGCTACGTGAAGGCCCAACCCCGTCCATCTGCGCTGTCGACTTAGAAGAGTGGTCCGGAGACGATGGGTACGACCCGGCTGACGACAACGACCTTCTGGACCTCACCCCGGACTCGGAAGATGATGACGACGACGAGCTCAAAGAGGGTGATCACATCCTCTACACTGTGTTCGCCCCGGCCGAAGAGATTCGCGCCGGAAGCACTGTCTCACAGCATCTTGCAGAGGCTCACGCGCAGAATTCCGCACCGGCCGGAACCGAGGTCCCGTCCTGGGCCGCGGATTTCTCAGACGTCTTTGCCTGGGAGTCCTTTGACTCTCTCCCGGACAGGCAGACATGGGATCATGCCATTGAACTCGTCCCGGACGCGAAACCGGCAAACTGCAAGGTCTACCCGATCTCCCCGCTTGAGCAGAAGGAGCTCGATGCCTTCATCTCGGAGGGATTGAGTACCGGCCGCATCCACCTGTCGAAGTCTCCAATGGCGTCCCCCGTCTTCTTCATTAAGAAGAAGGACGGTGCCCTCCGGTTCATCCAGGACTACCGGGCGCTCAACGCGATGACCGTGAAGAACCGGTACCCGCTCCCTTTAATCAACGATCTTATTAACCGGTTAAAAGGAGCTCGGTTCTTCACGAAACTCGATGTCCGGTAGGGTTTCAACAACGTCCGGATCCGGGAAGGTGATGAATGGAAGGCCGCGTTCCATATGAACCGGGGGCTCTTTGAGCCGCTGGTGATGTATTTCGGCCTTACCAACTCCCTGGGCACATTCCAGACAATGATGAACGACATCTTCCAGGACCTGATTCTGTCCGGAGACGTCATGGTCTACCTGGACGACATCCTCATTGCGCATTCCGACCTCGCCCGTCACCGCGAAATCGTCTGGGAGGTGCTCCGTCAGCTCTGGGAACACCGCCTTTTCCTCCGGCCGGAGAAGTGCGAGTTCGAGAGGTCCACAATCGAGTATCTTGGTGTCATCATCTCGCACAACCACGTCGAGATGGACCCCGTCAAGGTTTGCCGGTGTTGCTGCTTGGCCCACACCTGAGAACAAGAAGGATGTGCAGCAGTTCCTCAGCTTCACAAACTTCTACTGGAGGTTCATCCAGGCATTCTCGGACATTGCTCGGCCGCTTTTCGACCTGATGAAAAAGGGCGTGGCCTGGACCTGGACCGCTGCCTCGGCCGCCGCGTTCCAAGCCCTCAAGGACACGGTGACTGCGGAGCCCGTCTTGGTCCTCCCAGACGAATCTCGGCTGTACCGGTTAGAAGCGGATAGTTCGGACCGAGCGACCGGAGCCGTTCTGTCGCAACAGGGCACGGATGGAAAGTGTCTTCTACTCCAAGAGCTTGAACGATGTCCAACGGAACTACGTGATCCACGACAAGGAGATGCTTGCGATCGTTCAAGCTTTAGAGGAGTGGCGGCACTTCCTCGAAGGCGTGCAGCACCCGGTCGAGATCTGGACGGACCACAAGAACTTGGAGTACTTCCAGAAGTCCCAGAGGTTAAACCGGCAGCAGGCCAGGTGGTCCCTGTACCTGTCCCGGTTCGACTTCGCCCTATTCCACCAGCCGGGTCGCCTCATGGGCCACCTGGATGCGCTCTCTTGCCGCCCGGACCACGGTGCCGGATCCGAGAACTCGGACATTACGCTTCTTCGGCCGGAGCTCTTCCGGATCCAGGCGATGGAGGGGATCGTGGTTGATGGACCCGAGATCCCCCTCCTGCGCGACGTCCAGAAGGCGTTTGTGACTGAGCCGGAACTCGAGGACCCCGTTGCGCTTGTCGCCTGGGAGCTCCTCAAGAACCGGAAGGCCCCTTCTCCCTGCTCAGCTGAATGGCAGATCTCGGACGGATTGCTCCTGTTTCGTGGTAAGATTGTCATACCGCGGAATAAGGAGCTTCGCCGCCGGATTATGGAGCAGCACCACGACACGCGGGTCGCCGGGCATGCTGGCCGCTTCAAGACGTTGGAGTTAATCTCCCGGAACTACTGGTGGCCCCAGTTGTCCCGACACATTGGTCAGTACATCGGAACCTGCGACGCATGTAACCGGACAAAGGCGCTTCAGCGACTTCCCCACGGTGAGCTTCATCCGACCGAGATTCCGGCCGAGCGCTGGGACACCATCTCGGTGGATTTCATAGTCAAGCTTCTGGAGGCGCACGGGTTCGATGCGGTCATGGTTGTCGTCGACGTCCTTGGTAAGTGGGCCCACTTCAACGAGTGCCACACCAGCCTCAGAGCCGTCGGAGCCGCCCAGTTGTACTACCGGAATGTGTGGAGGCACCATGGGACCCCCCAGAAGTACATCTCCGACCGTGGTCCACAGTTCATCGCCGAGTTCACCTGGGAGCTGTGGCGCCTCATTGGTATTGAACCCGCTACTTCCACCGCTTACCACCCGCAGACCGATGGCCAGACTGAGCACGTCAACCAGGAGCTCGAACAGTTTGTCCGTATCTTCACAAGCTACAAACAGGACAACTGGGATGAACTCCTGCCGGCAGCCGAATTCATCTACAACAACCACATCCACTCCTCGACGCAGCAGGTGCCGTTCATGACGGACACCGGCCGGCTCCCTCGGATGGGGTTCGAGCCTAACGGCATGCGCTCGGCCGACGAGTCGGTCAACGAATTCCGCGACCAGATCGCCGCTGGAGTGTCCGAAGCCAAGGCCGCGCTCGTCAAAGCCAAAGACGAGTTCAAGCTGTACTACGATCGCCGACGCGTGCCCGCGCCGGAGATCAAGGTAGGCAACCGAGTCTGGGTGGACGCGTCCGACATCAAAGCGACGCACCCGTCGCCCAAGTTCTCGGACAAGCGGCTCGGACCCTTCAAGGTTGTACAGGTTGTGGGAAAAGGGGCGTACAAGCTCGAGCTCCCCCCACGCAACTCCCAGCTCCACCCGGTCTTCCCGGTGGTGAAGCTCGAGCTTGCAAAGCCGGACCCGTTCCCCGGACGCCCCCGGAACGACGAGCCCCCTCCTATCCTCCAGACGGATGGAGACGAGAGGTGGGAGGTCGACGAGATCCTCGAAGCACGGGTCCGGTACGGCAGCCTCTGGTACATGGTGCGCTGGAAGGGTTATGGTCCAGAGCACGATAAGTGGGTAAAGCACTCTGATGTCTTCACAAGGACACCATCGATGCCTACTACTGCCGCTACCCCCAACGCTCCCCGCCGGATAGCCTCAGCCGCCTTCGACTCGCTGTCCTTCTGGAGGCGCGATAGGACCACCCGCTTTATATGTCGGGACACCGTATTCCAAGGGGGGGGTGATGTCAGGGGAACCCCCGCTTCGGCCGCTTCGGACGGTTTTCCATCCGGACCCAATCCGGATGCTTGCGCCGCTTTAGGCGCTTCAGACGCTTTTCCATCCGGACCGGCCCCGGATATTTCGGATGGTTTTCCGCCCGGCGCCCCGGATACTTCTGCACCCTTCTATCCGACCGCCAAACCACCTGAGACATCCGTCCGCTCTCGCTGGCACGTGCTGTGCGATCAGGCCCGCGATCATTGTAGATACATCCGGACATGTGCTACTGGGTAGTTACCAATTAGTATATAAGGTTTCGCCTAGCGTGGGAATCCTCATCCTTTCTTCTCTTCGGATTCCCCCGCTAGGTGTGTAGTATTTCCACTCCTGTATTCTAGTACCTATATTTATGCTTCGGATTCCCCCGCTAGTTTCCGCGCCCCGCGCCGAGCTTAAGGTTGCCCTTACACATTGGATGGTCAGCGCAATCAAAAGCTTTGAAATGGAGACCCCCGATCTCATCGATTACATGGCATTTCGCGACTTGCAGCAGTCGTGCCCAATCACTTTGAGGTCCAACGTTCGATTCGAGATGGGGGTTGTATTCGTCTACGGGAATTCTATACAGGTAGTGGACTGTTCGGCCTCTGGGGCAATTTTTGGCGGCAAATGCAGAGGATGCAGTCACCAAAACAATTTCGTCCAAAACAATTTCATCCAATTTTCACAAGGCACCAATAATAGGATAAAGAACATATGTCTTTCCTCATCCGGCCCGACCATCGACATGAACGGGTGGAGGATATTCCATGGTCGTGATGTGCATGATTCGATTGTAAATGGTGAGCTGTAAATGGTTGAGTTTCATCGGGAATTAAAAAGGAGTTGAATTCCAACCTGCTCCGGCGTCAGACTATCTTTAAATGCACAAAAATTCGTGGGATCACCACTCCATTGTAGTCGTTCTGCGTCGATTTCTTGCTGTCACTCAGTTGGTTCCGGAAGACCTATGTCTATCAACGATTTCCCAAGGCCATGAAGCAGGCTCTGAAGTGAAAGGAGAACTTCATTCCGGACGAAGTCAGGGTTGGGTGAAGCCGTTGCTCGCAGTAGGTGATCGCAAATGTCTGCAGAAAGGCTCTGCTCATGGGTCTCCCAGATGATCAATGCGGGATCTCCCTCAACGGCCAATACGGTGAATGTCTAACGTAGCTGGGCAGGTGGCGCACCAAAATTCAACAATTCTTCGAAAGCCATGATTGCTTCGTCTCGATTGTCAAACAGGCCCAGAGCGCGTGCAGCCTCCTGGTATGTCCCATACACCACCCCGTCAATTGTCCGCATGTCGAGCCAGCTATGGGCGCTTCGGTGTAGGAGGAGGGCACGGAGGTAAAACACATCACCGTGTCGGGGATAGACCATCTGAATGCGACTCACGCCCACATGTGCAGATTCATAAAAGCGGATGCGCATTTGAGGATGGCTGGGATGCTCGTCCTCCAGAATCTGTAGAGGGTGCATTGGTTTGTCCGCCTCGTGTTTCTCTAGTCGGCATTTGGATCCAAATTCAACATAGGTCAAGTTATCGAGGTCGCTGTGACGCGGGCGTGTCATATATTGAACCAGTAGGGTACCATCGGACTCAGATCCATCCTTGCGTGTCATCTGGCTATATTGTCGACCAGGTAGATGAATTGGCAGTCGCTTCACACCTGGCTGCTTCTGAGAAACGTGGAAAGAAGCAAGCCGGGTGGCGGCTTTGATCGAGGAAAGATATCGGCCTAGTTCATAATCGCGGATTCCATCAACCGGTTTTTCGGGCTCTCGAGGTGTCAGGCAGATCTGAGGGCTGTTTCGAGACTCTCCAGTTCGTCTCGTCCGGCTTTTTGAAGAAATACTTGAAGAGATACTGGAAAAGTGCAACGCCGCTAGAGAATTCAACATTGATGTGGCAGTTGTATTTGAGGATAAGCCATGGAATATGGGACACAATGCATTGGTCTTCAGGCTCTCGCCGTCGATGCTCAAAGTATCCTGCATGAGCCTCAGTTATGTGGAAAATTTACGGGGTACTCTGTCACTTACCACACTCGTTGAAAGAGGAGTCCGGTTTGATGGGCTTTGGATAGCCGTATTGGCAATTCTGGGGCCAACCACATCTATGGTACGTTTTCTTTGGGTCGTGGATATGGTCATATGGTGTTTTACAGCATCGCGGAGTGCGCCAGCCTGCCGAGGCAGCTCGGCACTGAGAAAAGAGTTAAGTTCCTGGGGAGATTTGGGGACATTGTTGGCGGCAACAGCTATGTGTTCGTGAGGGAGACCGCGTTTTTGGAACTCGGTAACGCAGATGTGATACAAAATGGGACCGAAGAGCATTCGGATATCTTTCATAAGGGCTGAAAGATATTGCTGAAATACACGAACCACCAAGTCTGGTCGGTCATTGGCAGATTGACCGGGGCGCAGTTGAGAAGTGATTTCTGGCCAGTGAGGGTTATTCATGAAGGTGATGAACAGAGTAACTGGCCCGAGAGCCTTTCGGAGCGCCAGACAGTCGGAGATATTCGCGGCGGACCAGGCCGGAGAATGTACGAAAGTTGATGGCAATCGGACGTCGTCCACCGGCTCTTCATCGCCGGTCCCAACATATTCGGTCTCATCGGGGTCAGAATTCTGGTTATGGCAAATGTATGTCAAATGCGCTTCTTCAACGGCACTCCAAGCATCAACCAGGTATTCTCCTGTGGGGGATGAATAAAAATACCTAATCCAGAGATCCAGATACATACCAGTCAGCCGGGAGAACATCAACATTTGTTCAGTGTTCATAAAAAACTGTGTTCGATACCATCTGGCCTGGCTGAATTTTTTCCCATCCGAACGAAGACAATTCGGCGACCAACCCAGCGTGCTGTGGGGCAAGAGGAGCAAATAATGTAGAGGCTCGGTGAGGGGGGAGAGCAGATCAAGGAATATTGGGTTGTCATTCCCTTTACATTTGATTACCAGCCTGCAGCGAGACGGTGCAGAGACCGGAGCCAGGGAAATAATCGCAGCAATTTCATTGCTGATGCTCTCCGAATGTTCAATATGCGACACTATATCGTCTTTGTCGTCGTAGACATTGAGCTTTTTGAGCTCAGCAATGAAGGGATTCACCCGCTCCAACCCTGCTAACGCGCTGTGAATCCAGGAGTGAGGGATGTTGAATTCTGATCCCTTTGTGAACATAGCCCAAGGATCATGAATAAACCATCGAATTGCATGCTGACCCTCATGGGCGGGAAGCATACAATGATACGTCTGACCACCCGCCAGAGTGACAGCGGACATCCCATCCGGAAATTTCATGAAGTCGCCGTCGTAGACTCCGATGGCGGTGAGGGAAAAGATGTTGTTTAATTTCTGAGAAAGATCCGCAGTTTTTCAATCTTCAATGAAATAGTGCTGCTGTTTTGCTTTCGCCTGGCCTCACGATTGGGGTAATATTCGTGACTACATCGCCGTCGTTGGGCGGTGCGTTGGAGGCGACGTCGACGCTCAACATCGGTTTCTTCGTGATCGGGATTTGAGTCAGCCATTGTGGACGGTTGTAGTATTCAAGACCAGCAACCAGGTGGATAGAATTGAGTAGAATAGCAGGAAAATGTAACTTGCAGAGTCTGAGTGTTCGGAGAACACCCAAGATGGCTAGATGCACTGAGGCAGATTGGGGGAATTGGTAGTGAACATATCGGGTGCGCAACACGATGGTATGCGAAAAATTGAGCTATTCCTGCAGTATACCACCAGAAGGACTCAGCAAGATAGTGGGAGGCGAGGCGAGAGACAGCATTTGCATTATGAGCGTAATGATGCCATTGGCAGCTGACCAAGTTTGTTTGAGTGGGTATCGTAATCAGTGTCCGAGTTGCAGAATGAGCTGCTTTTGCCGATGCTTGCTTGTACATTTTTGTGAGAGGCCGTGGCAAAGAATCCTCTGTCCATATAACGAATCACAGATACTGAACAAAGTGAGCTCGGGCAAAAGACTACAGAAGTTGACAAAAGAAGTGAGCATGGAGGTAAGGTGGAGGTGGGCCGGCCCAGATGTCGGAGTTTGAAATGGCTTCGGACGGACAGACACATGTAATTTTAATAAAGGGGTGATTGGCAAGTCTCACCTTGAAAACTGTAGAGGAAACATGTAGCCAATTAACAAGTCAAGGAACTTCGTTTGACTTGTTTCCAACATCCACTTAAACAACAGGAACGGGTCAAAGGAACGGGAGTTAGGCATTGTATCATGTTGTGTTGAGACACTACGGAGATGTGCCAGGTCACGAGTGTTTTGGTTGCTAGAGTTGCTGGTTTCCATCGAATGCAGATACACCGAAACAGGTGGTCGGCTATTCTGAGGATCTGGATCACAACTCTAAAGGCATTCTAAGGTTCTTTCTCAAGAACCCTTTCTGGGAAACACCACAGAAACGGGTATCTCCCGAGACCTACAAAGGAGTATTATCAAGTTCCACACTTGTAACAGAGGGGAGAGCCGAGTTGAAGCAGAAAACAGGTTGAACGAGTGCAGTGCTGATCTATTGGTGATTGACACACCCTCTGAATAATACAGGAGTGCTGCTGACAGGTCCCTGCCTCGTAATTAGCAAGGGAACATGGCGTGCTCACAGTTGGGAACCAATGGGAGGTGATGCTCGGAAGAACAACTGATGGAAACACGGTTAAAGAGGTGGATAAACAGACATTTGACTCATTGGGATTGTGTTTTTGGGCTTTGTAATTATGTCTTGGCAGTTGTATAAGTATCTGGAGGTGTTTCTATGGTGGACACAGCATCATCCCTGAACTAGTAGGCTATATGCTTGCACATTGGGTTGATCTGGGATCCTCGGTGGATGCACTGTTATAGAGTAGCATTATTAGTTGAAATCTTATTTGTTTCTGAATCATATTATATTCTGGAAACGCACTTGGGCTCTGCCTGGAAACTGTTAAGAACTCTGTGGATCTGTTGGAACTGGGACTCTATTGAAAGAAATGTTATTGTTGTTGTTTGCGGAGCGGGTTTCAGAAAGTACTGTCTAGGGAAAACTTTGGAAACGTGACTGCTGTGCACTGCTCAGAAAGTACCTTTTAGGGAAAGCTCTGTGAACACTCTTGGCCTATAAACTAGGGGCCTTACTTGAGTCTACGGGACTACTTTAAACTTGTTTCTCTGTCGCTTGGACACACACACACACACTGCGAAGCTATAAATCTATCTTGCTTGGAAACTATGTTTCACCATGTCTAGAAACACATTCTATGTAGCTTGCTCTTCGTCTCTTTGAGATATGAAACCTCTCCCTACAACCTTTACAAGGCCCTGTACTAGGGGCTGTAACTCGTCGGGATCTCTGGAAACGTGTAGATATCGCTTTTGATTTGTTTGTTGGTTGTTGGAACAGTCTCTGGACTGTTTCTGTGCTGATTGCAAGTCAAGTGGGGTTATTTGTGTGTTTCTTATATAGGTTCTGAGCACATCAATCACCAGGGTAGAATATGGATGGGATGCAAACCGAGAGGTTCAAGATGAAGATCAGTTGAGTGCAATCTGAGGTGAGGACTGTAGAATAGAATGTAGAGATAGGGGCGAAAGTATTGGAAACAAGATAATTTATTCCAAGATGTACGCGGGCTTTTATACCCTAGAGAACAATGTAATCTACAAGCACAAATAAATTATGCAAGACAATGAAGACTCAGAGGTAAATAGTTTCAGTCCAGCTGAAACTATGCAACACCGTATCAATGGGCTGTGCATCTCTACACACAACGTGTCCCCATACGTTGTGAGGTCTCCGAGCGTGCTACGCATCGCTCGTCGCCTCATGGCCCCTGCGAACCATCTGCACAAGCAACGGGACGAGCTCGGACGTACGCGACGGATCTTCCTAAATGGGATTCTACGTTACCGAAAGCAGCTTCCGAACAAGACCACCACTCTCCCCACATCTGCATCGTCTCCCCCCGCCATTCTGGGCTCGCTCCTGCACATCGTCACACAGATACGACCCGTACGCCACGACCCGCGGGCTCTTGACACCGACAACGTGACCTTCTGCATCCAACGAACCGGCGCTCTACCGCGTGCTGCACTCGTCGCTGCTCGGCGTCCACCAACAGGATATGACCCTCTGGCGCATGGACGATGTTCCCTTATTTCCGTTCTCGGACGCTCTCCCACACCGGACAGACCTACCGCGTGCCTGACGCCGATCCACCGGACGAGGCAGAGGATATCCCGACACAGCCCTTCCCCCACTTCACATGACGCATCGACTAGCCGAGATGAGACGAGACCATCCGTCTCTCCCCCTTCCTGAGCACTCGAGCACTCACCGACGCAATTACCAACCGCGCCTGGAGCTCCAGACGTATTCCGAGGTCGTTTGGCCTCGCCGCGCCTCGCGCGCACCCAGAGACGGTTGGTCTCCTCAGCAGAGGCGTCCATCCTCCTGTCATATATGCACCCCGAAACGCCTCATGACGTCCCCTGCCCCCTGGAAACACCTGCGAACCGCATGGCACCTCTGGAAACGTGGGAAGCCGTCGAGGAGGTATAAAAGGGAGCGCATTTAGTAGGAGTAGTCAGTACCTTCCGGCCTGCAGAAGTAGTCTTCGGGGCGTTTCCCCCACTTTCTGTACCGTTCACAGCTCAATCTAAGGGGTACTCCCAGCCTTCCCCGACCTCATACTTCTCGTGCACCCTCCTCCTTGCCCACTGCCGGAGGCAGGCCACACATCTTATATTCGCTCGTTCATCGGTGTCTCACCTCTCACACCTCCATCAGCAGGGTCCCTCCTCACCGGACCCGGTGTCACCATCCCAGGCTTCCTCGATTAGGATCACCGTTCTCGCGAGCCTCGCTCTGTAGAAAACAGGCCCGGAGAGAAGCCGTCACATAACAAATCGCCGTCCATAGCCAACGAGACCAACCGTCTCGCCGTCAACCGAACGACATTGGTGTCATCGTCTGTGTGATACACATTGCATCTCCAGCGCTGGTTCTAAGGGGAAGAGCGCATGAAGGAAAGCAGGCAGGGCAACGCATTTAGGGTTCCAGTACTCTTGTACAGGGAGCCAGGTTTAGGCATTCACACCTTCTTTACCATTTTCACTAACAACAGGTCCGCCGCACACGTCCACACCTAGGAGACGAACGGTCTCCACGATCCCTCGTCCACACACACACACACCCATCACTCATACAAGGCCGATTCGCGCACCGACCTTCCGCTCTATCATTCGACTATACCTTCCCCTCTAGAGGACGAACGTAGTCGAATTCAAATCATATATCTTTCGATACCGACACTGCGGTCCTTATCACAACGTGTCTGTATACGTGTCAGCTTGTTCTTCCAACAAGGACTTTGGGGGTAAGCATTCAGAACTTGCAGGGATGGATAGATTTCTGATGGGTAGGGCTACCCCAGTTTGGAGTGTACTATGTTCAGTTACCTTCATTAATAGAAGGTTAACAAAGGAAGGAATGAATGAAACCCAACAAACAGAGCGCCTGCCACTGCTGTCCGAGGTTACCCGGTGGGTCCCTGTGACGACACGCGAGACTCCCATGGGCATATGTACAGACCCTATAGATACGCCCGAAGCCTCTCGAAGCGCAACTTGAAGGGACTAGCGGTGACAATCAGCCATTCATCCATCCTGTGCCAACAATCTGTGTACCCTGCCATACTCGTTTGTTGTCAGCCAGCCTGCCGTACTAGACTGGCTGATTGAAGGTCTGCAAATCAGGAGAGATAAGAGAGACCTGCCTGAAGGAAGGTTGAACGCGAGGCCGAGCAGGGAGGGAGGGGTGACGAAGGGGTGGGTGGTGTTTTGTTTGGAAGAATTGACTCAGTAGGGATCCCCACCGTGCCATATATGATGACAGCCGTATACCGTAAAGCTTTTCGTTACGGGCCATATACCGTAAAATACGGTATATATGGTCCATTGAACAGTGTCCAGATGCAGGCGCAATTGACATGCTTGTACTGGGAGGGAAATACGAACCGGGCTGTGGCGCGATGCTGCGAGGCATGCACATATCTCGCTGAGGGCGGTGGTTGAACGAGTCCATAAATCACATCTGTTGGAATTCGAGGCGACCCAGGCATCAGGTACATATTACAAGAGTGCGGTGGGGCACGAGGCAATGTGGTTCGATTGCCATCCATGTTCAACGTGTGTGTCAGTTGGTATGGTCTGCGTTGACAGACAGGACAGGAATGGGGTGCGGCGTGTTTGTGGAGAGAGGACTAAGGCTGCCATGTATGTATCATAGACCGAGGCAGCCGGAAGGAGGTGAAGTCGAGTGTGATTGATATTTTCACGGAAGGGTTTTGAGAATTCGAAACTTGAATAGTGCCGTGCAGTGCTATGTTGCTGGCAAGTCACGCAAACAAGGAAGGTGCAAATTGGATGCAAACCCACCAGACTGCAACACACTCGAACTGCTGACATTATCCGGTGGGTCCCTGCACCCATGGGCATATGTACGGAACCTATAAGTAAATACGGTGCGACAGCGACGATCAGCCATCCATCCAACGTACTGTGCCGTACTGGTTTGTCATAACGCGCCCTGTCTGAATCAGTCTGATTGAAGGTCTGCGAATCAGAATCAGGAGAAAAAGATAAGAGAGCCGCCCAGAGTGAGGGCGAACATTATTACTGCAAGTCCAAAGAGACGCCGAGCGGTGTTCAGAGTTTGGTGCCAGATATAGGTCGAACGAGCAGTGATGCTCGGTTGCGATTGGCGAACACATTCTAGAGAGAACGGCCTTACGTGCGGCGGGCTATTTCTAAATCAGAATGGGAATTCGGCATCGGAATCACAGAGTCTAACTGGTTTTACGCCGAACAAAGATGCGCTGCACCTACGGGAGCGGGAGCGTGTGTGCACACTTCTGGAACTGAGTTGGCTACTTTGCCTGAAACGCACGACGAGGAGGGTTGGTGGGATGTTGTGTTGCCCACAAACGACTCGGAGTTTTGAGCCCAAGCCCGAGTCTGAGTGCAGGGCTGTGGTTGGCCGGGAACTGAAGAGACATGTGTCGAGTTGACTATCAATGAGCATAAAGGAGCATAAGTGAGAACAAGAACAAACACCTTGCAGGAATAAGATTTGGGGTGCAACTTTGCCTGGAGGCTGGGATGTACCACCCCACCACAGCACGCACAGTACGGGCGGGGTCTTGGGGCGGGACGTCAGGTTGATGTGGCATCTTGTAATTGGACTGATTGAGGACCACTTGCAGACAGGACGAGGCAGCGCCACCATCACCGGATATACATATCGCACTATCATTTGTCCGGGAATAGAATCTGGGGATCTCCAACATGGGAGCAAAACCACGGGCAGCAAGCTCTTTTCCCTGCCCATGCCCATTGTCTGACGTCCCCTCCAGTCCCCACCCCCTGCCCGCCCCGTTTCCGCCCGCCTGTAAAGGATCCCGCTTGGAGTGAGTTTGTTGTGTGCCGTACTGAGGAAGCGGGACGCTGACGCGGCCATACCAACGCAACGCACGCACGCAAGAGCCGCTGAACCTCTTGGATTGCGATCGTCCGCTGCCCTGCCTTTGCTTCGGATCCTACCACACAAATACACAGCGGAAAACATGTCCTGATGTTCGGAGGTGCCTGGGATGCCTGCGAAGGCATATTGGGGACGTATAATAGGCAAGTCGGTGTATTCTGTGCTATTTATCATTTTTTCACCCCTCTTTGTTTGCCTTCTCGATGTCGAGGATCATCTTCTCAGAGTTAATACGTTCGGTGTCTTCCCTTTTCCCATTGTGCACTTGTTTTAGTGCCCTCGTTCTCGTCACTACCTTGATTCCAATCGGCGTGCGCTCTATTCTTTATGGCGCCGTATTGCTCCTTTTTCTTTCTTGCCGTTATTCCTGTATTTCAAAAACTATCTATTATTCTCGCCTCACTCTGCAATGTGGATTTGTTGCACTCCTCCTGTCCGTGCATTATTCTCATTTCATTCTCGTTCTCGCCCTCCGTGCTTTCTTATTTCAATCTTCATCTCATCATTTCCTTCCCCTCTTTGACGTGGCCCAGCTATATATCTTTTCTCAATGTCACCCATTCATTCCTCCACATTTCAGTCGGGTTTTTATCACTGTGCCGGCTCTCAGGCTACCGCAACAGGTTAGGGTCTTAGATCTTTAAACACCAGAGGAACGTGGGGACTGGGGTAGACTCGTACCCAGCTCTATGTTGAGTGCCGAGTCACAGTAGTAGTATGTGATTTATTTGAAGTGATTTGGAGCAAAATTGAGGGAGAAAAAAAAATGTGTGTTCGGCGTCACTCGAACATAGAGACTGGGCGAACTTAGTACGGAAAACGGCCAATAGAAATTGCACGTGATGAATAAAGTGGACTTGGCCAAATTTTGACAATTTTTCTGACCGACCACAGTTGCATCAACTGGAAACACAATCTGAAGAGACAGAAAGGTTCCAATAGCCTATAGCGTGCGTCCCCTGCACAAAAAGCTCGGAATTACATCCTAAATCTGGCACAGGGGCAACATTATCGTTGCCATCAATACCGACGCGAAATGCGAGTCTAGGCATCTTTTTGCTCCTCAAAACGGTCTTAAAGCAGAGCATTGTCGATGTAACAACACCTCAAGGCATCCTCTTGAACCCGGAAATGGCTGGCCTTAGCATTCCAAGTCAGCCTCTTATTCCCGACAGAGAAACTCCCTCGCCACAGCCCCTTGAGCAGCCATTGTCAGGCCCAAACCCAGTATTCCTCCCTATTCCAAAGAGAAAGGGTCGGCCCTCTGCTTCAATCAAGACAAAGTGCCGGAAGGAGGAGCTGGAAAAGACAGCAGAGGAGATAGCTGCACAGAGCCGAGTGATGCAGCAGAAGCTGCGGAGGCGGCGGCAGAGAAAGCAGCAGCAGATTTGAAGAGGGCAGAGGAGCAGGCTGAAGAAGCACGTCGTGTTCGCATTTATGCAAGCTTGGAAGCTCTCAAGATTGCTGGCTGCACGTCGACGTATCAGTTCTTCGAGGACTTCTTTGCCAGCACTGACAGAGAAATCTCGTGGCAAGCTTCACGCCTCTTGAACGACCACGGTACCGATTTTTTGAACCTCATGAATGCCAAGCGACCTGACGTCGTAGAGTGTTGGGCTCTCAAGACTAGCCTACCAATCATCGCCGCTGAAGGGAAAAATCTGTCGGACTTGCTCCGGCCAGATTCCACGCAGACTTACACCTCCCGGCTGAAGACGTGGTCACTGGAAGAGATGGTTGCAGAAGCTACATCAGCCAATTGACATTTTGATTGTCGTGTTTCACGTGTTTTTTCGTGTTTCCGTGTTGTGATCAAAAATCATCATTTTTGCACAGGCGGTGGAGACTGCTGGTGGGGTCAAAGAATTATGGAAAGGGCAGGTATTTGGTGTAAGATAGCGGTCTCATCTCAACTTTGGTAAATTTTGATGGGTAGGTGCTGTGGGTGGGGATTTTGGGTCCGCGTTGTCATGGTGTTGTCAAGGTTTGTAAAAATGTTGTTGGCGCAGAGTGTTGTCACGTTTCCAGGTGTTTTCGGCCGTTTTTTGGCGTTTTCACGTGTTGCACAACACGACAACTAGATTGTCAAAAGACTGATGTACAGTGGCTGCACCAAACCTTTGTGAGCTGCTAATGCTAATGGGCATGACGAGTGAAGTGGGAAGACAGGACAACAGACTGGTATGTAATCGCGACGCGCTGTGTCGTAATTCGCCCACAGGTGCTCGTGACCGTGTTGTGCATGCTCGCGCAGTCGCAGAACGAACGCGCCAACGAATCCCAAGAGATTATGGGCACATACTTCCTCGCTTGCAGCACCCCGCGCCGACAGTTCGATGTTTTGGCCCACGCTGGCTTGACCGTTTCGTACAGCAAAGCCATCAATGACCTGAAGGGCCTATCGGCGGAGGGATTAGCTCGCCTTCGCCGCATGGTTCAGGAAAAGACTTGTATGATTGTGTGGGATAACTTGAACATTGCGTTCAAGGTATCTGAGCAATGTCATAATTCTAAAGACTCCTTCGAAAATGGCACCACCGGCACACTCATCCCTTTGTACAGGTCCTTCGCAGCGAACTGGAGTTGGAACTCTTGGAGCCTCGCGTGACCCGGAAGCCAATTATTGATTTCGAACCAATGGATACCCTCCCGAGCGCCGAACAAATTCTCCAGGCTCGAAATTCGGTGCTTTGGCATATCCGCCGAATCCTTCTCGAGTGGTTTCCCAACTTGGGTGTGAAGTTCAAGAAGGAACATGGGGACGTACCTGTGGTCAAGGCGATACCGCTTCACCAAACGGTCCAACTGCCCACACCCGCCATGAAGATTGACGAATCAAGTCTCGATGGAACCATTGAGGTTATTGACACGATGGTAATACGTACTCTGCAGCTCAACAATACCGGACTGCGTGAGCATGGTGTCATGTTCGCCGGTGGTGACCTTCTCAGCCTTTCCTTAACAGATAAAGTTCGTCTGTCCTTTCTCCCCCGGCGTGACTATTATTCATTTATTCCTAGGCCATAGCTGCTCGACGCGAGGACACCAATTTGTTGGACCGATACGGCGCGTACCTCAAAGGAATGCTTGGCTTATTCCATGTTAAGCTATCAGGCACTCGTGGTACCCTTAACGAACATTGGGGAGAACCGAACTCGAAATTCCCGGGTTCACTTTGGACGCAGAACTCTTTTCTGACTCGCAAAGCCATCCCAGGAGGGTGGAAATCGAAAAAAACTCGCCCTCTCATGAACTCATGCTCAACCTCTCCTTGCCCGCTCATATTCTCGACGGATTCCGCATTTATTGTGGAGCTGACTCACTCGACGCGTGGGTTAAGTCCAATCCTTCTTGGGCATCAATCGTGACTGTATCCGAGGTTGTGGTCGAAAAACTCTGCTCTGCAAGCACAGTGGAGGAGCTTCGCATGCTTCCAGAGGCCGACCGCGATCCACAGCTCGAAAATACCATTCTTTGCAACCACGACATGCTTCTTCTACTGTTATTCACGACATCCATCAAAGTCGGCGACGTCGGTACTGTTCTTAATATTCTGGCACACTGGATGGGCATGTTCCGTGGGACTGGCTCAATGCCAAAGTATGCGAACGCATTATTCGAGCTCATCAATAACCTCAAATGTTGGCCCCCGCGATTACAATATCCTCAACTCTCTTTCTGTCGTGTATTTACTGATACAAATTTCAGAGAAGCGTATTTGAACAACTGGCTTGTAAATCTGACCGGAAAAATACATGCATTCAAAGAGGTTGACCTTCTGCAAGAGCATCAGGACTTCTGGGCCAAGGTAATATTTTTTCTCGCGCCGTACTATGCATACGTCTCATTTATTCTGCTGGTTATTTATAATGCTCGTAGGTCGAATCGAAGTTGGGAATGGCTCAGCATGATTACGGTCGTTATTTTCAACCTACGGGATGTGATGCGAAACGTGCAGAGCCAGTTCAAGATTCCACACCATGGAACCTCGCACACCAGTCCTCAAACCGCTGTCGATGTCGCAAACCTTACAGCATGGTTGGTGGCCAACTCACTCCAAACTTGTGTGAAGGACCGGGCGGGGAAGGACAGTATCCTGCAGTCGCGGGATTTAATGGTCGTGGGAGCGGCTTACGCAAAGACTCCGAGCGCATTCAGAAATTTCCGCGGCGAGATTCGTAAGGTCTCATATAAATCTAATGTGACAGCAGACGAGGACGACGAAAATGATCAAGAAGAACCGCACGCTGACCAGGAGTTGGATATCTTTCGCGACGCCCCAATTGAGCAGGATGACCTGATGCACGACGATGAAGAGTTTACAGGAATGGCGGACGAATTTCTGAGGATGGCTAAGGAGGCAACCGGACTCGAAGGGATGTAATTGATTTATTTCATGGAACCCGTATTTTCATGCATATATTTATTCTACCCATGTGCACGCCTTCCTCCTCTGGGTCGTCCTCGAGGTCTACCACGAGTAACTGCACCCCGAGCAGCGGTGGCACCTGGTCCCGTACTCCCTCGGCCCCTTCTGCGTCCCTGTGCCCGCCCGCGTCCGTGTCCGCGTTCCATGAGTATCATGTCCATAATGTCTTGTGGAGGGTCTGATTCATCGGGGTCTTCGGAGTCGTACTGGTCGAAGATTTGTTGCAGGGCCTGGAGGAGAATCGCACCATGATTTGGCATCAAGAACCATCTTGCACGCCGTTGCAGATTTTCTACCGAGTTCACGCGTTCCCCACACATCGCAATTTGTTCAATGGTGCTGTCGGGCAGAAGTGCGGACCCGGTCATGGAGAAACCGGCATCCTTTGGGTAGAGGAGGGGCATTAAAGCCTCCCGGCTCCATTTGCGCAGTCCCACCCAAATTGTGTTCGAGAGTTCAGTGGGCCATTTCCGTTTTTTGCCGCCTTTCAGTCCGGGGATTTTTTCGACCACCACAAGCTCGACGGGGAACTGTGTAGGCTCGCAGTTATCGCAGCAACGTGCCCCCTCTGGTACGTCACGAACGAGTGGGGCTGAATAAGGCACAAAGAACACAAAACCATCAAAAACTCACCTTCTTTGGCGTTGTCGAAGTACTCGTCCCAGACGATTCGCTGACAGCCCGTCGTACAGGCGAACCTGCTCAGAAACCGAGCTTCCAGAGCACCTGCAAATGACACACGTGCTGCTTTTCTTTTCTTTTCTTTGTCTGCACTTCCGGCGTTACTTCAGCATCATCCTCCTCGGCGTCCCGCTCGACACGGACACCACCCTCCCCAACCACCACCTCCTGTCCGGCAACAACATCCAGGCCCTCCTGCGGCTCGGGAACAAAAACATCGCCTTCCTGGTTCTGAAGGTCTGCCGCTTCCTCGCGCGTTATCCGAGCCTGTTCTTCCGCAACCCCATCCTTCAAGGCCTTGGCAGAAACGAATAATATCGGTTCTCCCAAGGCCTCGAAATCGCAACCGGCGCGTCCTGAGCGTTGCGCCAGGGCACAGAAGGACGGCGGAAGCTTCCATAGAATAACGCGCCGAATATTGCGCATGTCACACCCCTGGGTTTTGAAGCATTGAATTAGACCGGTATAATGCGGGGACAAGAACGTACCATCCCCATTGCATCTGTGCAGCACAGAATATGCACTTTCCCCTCCCTCAGCAAGCACTCCAGTTCCCGCATGCGGGCCACGCCGATTTTTCATGGTAAAATGCGATCGCAGACTTCTCGATACCGACGTCCGCGGCCCATGCTTGCAGGCGATCGCAGGCGTCTTCTGTTTCGATTCGCTGGTTAAAATACGCCAGCGTTACCGGTACCTCGGCGGCCGTGGTCGCTCCATTGGGGAGGAGGAACCGAAGGTCAGCCTTGGTGTCGTCGGGATGCATGATCTTTCTGACCGAGAGAGCAATATTTGGGCACGTGTTTGACATGGAAACTGTAACGGTGATCTTGAGCTTCGCGCAAACATCATCGAGGGACGTGTGCAGGAAGCATGGCGGACGCGATTGCGAAGACAGTGGTCGCAGGAACCCGTCCGTGAAGGTTCCCGAGGTCAGCATATTCAGAGCGGAAGCTCCCGCCCCACAAGCTCACACAATGTGCCTCGTCCACGACGACAAGACGAAGGTATTCTTGAATGCGTCTTTTGCCAAGCACCTTCTTACTGAACTCGATAGATCCCGCCACTTCGGGAGATACAAATATTCGTTGTACTGTACCTTCTGCCGCTCGCTAAATAGGATGTTAATCATTTGGGTCACTCGGGATGAACGAAACGGATCCTGACCTTGTATAGTGCGTCCCTTCCCTCCAGCGCCATTGTTTCCTGACAAATTGCTAGGGATTCGAGCGGGGAAGCTGCCGCCTATGACGAAAAGATGTTAGCATTGTCCTCTCAGATTGCGACCAGAAATTCCATGCACCTGCTCCAGCATGAGAGCATGAGAGCAGTAAGCGGACTGACAACCAGCACAATCTCCTTGTTGTCGACGAGGACCGGTAAATCGAAGCACAGGAATTTTCCGCTGCCAGTTCCGATGTCCAGAATGACGTCCTTGCCTTGCATAACATTGGAAAAGAACCGGGTCTGGAATTCATCTGGTGTCCTTCCGAGGTGAATTCGAGCTTTTTCCGAGATGGAACCGAGGTCTATCTCGTTGGGTTTGTAGATCCGCACCTTGGAACTCAGAGGTTTCGGCGCGACGAGCTTGGAGGCGGTGACCATCGCCTGCACCAATATGCAGTCCCCGAGACGAACTGAGCGCGTTTTGTCGTGTCTTTAGGTGCAAGATGTCAGTTTATAGTGTACTGGAACGATTTGGCCGCTTCAGAATGTCGCCAGGAGGTGCCTGAGTGAGGTCGCGCAGAAGAATCGTCGAAATTTGGCTAAGTCATTTTTAATCATCACGTGCTGATTCTATTGACTGTTTGCCGTACTAAGTTCTCCTAGTCCCTACGTTCGAGTAACACGGGTCGCTTTTTTTTTTCTAACTCAATTTTGGTGCATTCGACTTCAAATAAATTGTAAAATACTCATGCAGTGACTGTTACTCAACGTAGGGCTGGCGACGAGTCTAGGACTGGGGTGCAGATCCACACAGTAGCATGCTGCAGCTACTATTAGTTATTGACATGCGTGCGTCTCCACGAGACAGGCTTTCGAACTCAGCCGCGCCCCATCCTGCACAACGTAGCGCCTTTGAACTGCACGAAAGTGGAATACAGACTGAGAAAGTCCGATCCAATCAGCAGGCATCGGTTCACGGCCGATAGTCCGACGCTTGCTCCAGCTCTGCGTATTCAATCCTCCTTGTCTCAATGGGAGAAAGGACGCCCGACACGACGATTTTTAAGGTATCGATACATGCCCATATATCAAACTACAAAGTAAAAAATGTAGCCGATGTAAAAGAGAATGGGAAAACGAAGAATCGGGATGAATAAGGTCCGAATAGGCACTTTTCCTGCGTTCACGCAGTACCCTTCCCCGAGCTCGCAGCGCTCGCCGGAGATCCGAACTGCACAGGCGGCGGTGCGAAATGGAATCCCGGGGCAGCGTAGTTTTGCTGTCTCCGCTCGGGTTCGTCGCACCGAGACTTGTCGGGGTGCTCCATCCACGCTTGTCTAAAATCCCTGGCGCGGAAAGCGGGTACAGTGGAAAGCGCGGGGTGCGTATCGCCTCCGTGTCGTTCGTCCGCTGCTCGCCCGCAGCCGCGTCATCGCGGCAAACGCAGCCGGCGCTGGCAATGGGAAACCGCTGCGCATGGGCCGCGGTGTGGCGGAGTCGTCAACGAGCGGGGCACTACGCCGCTGAGGATGGCCGTGGAAAGCGGGGAGGATATGGGGCGATGGGGGACGGCCGCAGAGTGGCACGCCGGGGGTGGTGCACGTCGCGTTCGCGATGCGCGGCAGGCCGAGCTTTAGAGCGGAGGGCGGCGCGGGCGCAGAGGATGGTCGCGGCGCAGGGAGAGGCGATGAAGGCGGCGCGGGCGACGGGAAACGCTCGTTGCAGTTGTTGCGCGCTCCGGCAATGCTGCGCGTCGTACTCCCGGTGCCGGACAGGAGCTGGCTTGGAGCGGAGGATAATGTGGCGCTGGAAACGGTGGCGACGGGTGGGAGGCGAAAACCGTGGCGCGGGGGATGGGGAGCGGGTGCTGCAGGTGACGCGCACGTGAGGGGTCGTGCATGCACTGCGCGCGTGTGGATAGGGGAGTGATACTTGCTGGAGACACACTTGGCGCGGGAGGAGGCGATAAAAGGCGGTGCTGGCGGTGGGGAACGACCATCGCGCGCGCAGGAGGTGGCGAAGGTGGTGCTGGGGAGTACGGCAGGCGCAGGCGGCGACAGCAGTACACTGCTGAAGAGTCACAGTGTGCGGGAAGGCGACGAGGCGCCGTGGGCGGCGAGGAAGGCCAGTGTCGCGTGCTGCGCGTGTAGCTGGTAGCGCGGTCGGATCTGTGTTCGTACCGGCGGGGTGTCGAGCACGTGGGCATGACAGGAACGGTAGAGCGCGCCTGTGGCGGACGACACACGCTGTCGTGGTGCTTTAGATGGTCCCCCGGGCAGCGAGCGGCCGTGCTGGCCGCAGCGCACGCCGTATGCTACGCTCCAGCGAGGCGGGCGTCGACAGCGTGGAGAAGGCGTCGGGGGCATCCGAAGAGGCACGACTCTGCTGTATGGACGGTGGTGTTGCCAAAGATGGTCGCGACTGCGTCTTGATCTTTGCTTGATCTTTGAGAGCTTCAGAGCTTGAAATGCGGACGTGGTGTGCGCGCGCAGGATGGCTGACGAGGAAGTGAGTATATATACCTCAAGGGCGAAAAAAAAAAGAGAGAGACTAACAAGGGGCGAAGGAATGGAAAATGAAGAATGGGGGGAAAGGGGGAGGGAAAAAAAAAGGAAGAGAAACGCACCCAGAAAGGTTCCGAATCGTACGCAGCTCATCCGAGCGCAGCACAGAGCATCTCACACATCGCAAGCGATATGGTGCTGCTGCAGGCTTCGAATGGCGTGGGCCCGAGCGCACGTATGGGATGCTGGACGTACTTGCTTGAATTGCGATTGAGGGGCGATCTAGCAGCGCCTGTCAACGAATGAAGGAGAGATGCAAAAAAATCAAATGCATACCTATTATCCGAGCGTGTGCCGAGGCTGAGACGGGTCGCAGGCACGACACCGTGCACTGAGAGCGAGGGGGGTATGGGAAAACGCGACGAGGATTGCGGTAGGTACGCTCTCGTGTATTCCGCTCTGGACGACACCAAAGAAGATGATGGAAAACCTACGAGGTCATCAGCAAAGATCGATGAGAGTAAAAGGGCACGTACGATGCTCGCGATGTGGGTTCGCAGCGCGGGCAGGTAGTCCCAAGCCGTACACGCAGTGAGACGAGGATTCTCGTCTACGCAGAACGGGTGCGGCGAGTCGTCCACGGAGAGAGAGCGAGAAGGGGCGCTGCGGCACCTCGAAGCGACGGTGCGGAAGGGACGCACACGGTAGGCGCGTGGGGGGCTGGAATGGGGAGAAGCACACGAGATCAGCGCGCAAGAAGACTACACGCGCTAACGCACGACGCACATCAATACACGCATCCGCTTCACTCCTCCACCCGCCTTCTCACGAGGGCCTGCTTCCAGGCAAATGAGAGGACTGGAGTTAGTCTCCCGTAGTCAGACCTAATGACAAAAAAAATTGATTTGGCGTGTGTGAGACTTTTTTTGATATAAGGACTGGAGTGGGATCGGTAAAGTGGCCTTCGAGGCAAAGCGGGCGGGGTCTCTAGTCGAGCGAGCGACGTGGCAGTCCTGATCGCCGTGGCAGCGACGGACGACGGCGCCACGCAGTGCCAAATAAATGCGTCGGGCCGAAGGCGCAGTGGGGCGGGAAGGCGGGCGCGTAGATTGAGAAGACGGTAGCGTCGGGGGAGTCGCGATTATCGGGCGGACTCCGTTAGGAGCGGCGGGCCGCGCGATTGAGTGAGCCGTCGGGAATATGGGATTTGTTCCGCAGGAGGACGAGAGCGTGTGGGGCATCGTGAAGCGTCGAACGGGCGGTCTAGGCTACGGACCGAGGGAAAGCGCGGGCTGGTGAGTTGGAGGACGTCAGGGATAATTGGTGAGCGACAAAGTAGTTTACTTGGGCAGCGGGCCGGAGCGGCCGAAAGCGCCCCACTTTGCGATACCCTGAACCCTGGTTTACGGCAGAACATTCGCAAACGAAGTTCTGAGTGTAATAATGTAGGCTCGTGGACCAGCCGGCCCGGTGAATTTTGATGCCATCGTAGAACTCAGGTCAAACCTGGGACCGGCTGGGCTCCCCCGTCGCGTGTTTTGGTGACGATCATTCTCCCCGCCAAATGAGAGAGTACGACTTCAGAAAATGCAAAAATCTAGAAATATTCGTCTCTGCAAGTGCAAGCTGAGGACGGATAGTTTTTGATTCTCTATCACATGAGCCCTACTTGTTTTTTTCTGGCCCCCCAAAAATATGTTAGGCTCATTGGAAAGAGAATTCAAAGTTATCCCACATTCACTAAGGCACCTAAAACCCGATTTTTTCAGATTTCGTCGTTTTCTCAAGTTCGACCCTCTTAAATGGCGGGGGAAACACTCCTCACTGAAACATGCGACGTGTCGGCCCAGTCCGTCCACGAGGTTACCCTTTTGTTGTCGTTCCCATCATTGTTTTCTCTGATGTTGTGTCTATTTGCTCTACTTCCTAATTCGTCGTTTCACCCGCTCTGTCTTGTAACCGAGTGGACGTCGACTGGCCTGCGAGTCTAGTAATAATGATGGCTTGAATTTGCGGCAGAGTGTACTAGGTTTATGTAATGAAAAAATTGAGCCGTTTTCCCGCAGTTTGGCACCCTATATTTAGGAAATGATGCATGCGGCTGCCTGCTGGCTGTGATATATATCTGCTAGTGAGCTGTCAGTTGCCCCTTGCTCTTTCACCTCTACATCTCCTGCACCGTATACGCAGCATTCATACTCTACTCAGAGTCTCTATCAATTGACATGGGTAACCAGACTAGCAAATTCCTCATTCAGAACATCTATGGTGCATTATAAAATTGATAAGCCAACACTATCACTTATCTTTCCCAGGTGGCATAGGGGGCGAAGGTGGGGAAGGTGGCATACAAGGTGGGGGTGGGGGTCCTGGGGAGGGTCCAAGGATGTCTTATGATGTCAACACTGAACACTTTGTCACGGTTGTGAATAATTTGTATGTTGATTCGTCCTCTCCCAAATACTGTTTCTCAATCACAGTAGTGGCACTGCACAAATGAATTGTAAGTGTTGGACACCACAATTCAAGGGATTAACAGAAAAGCTGATAGTGCCAACACCACAGTCCAACAGAGAGGCAACACCAGAGAGATTCTAGCAAGTCTCAAGTGTGTGGCAGCACATTATAATGCTGCCAACACACCTGAAGAATGCATGAATGGTACACGAATTGACATAATCAGGGACCTTGTTGCATGCTTAACCAGCACTCCTGGTTCAATCCGCCTGGTCATGCTCAGTGGGGTTGCAGGATCAGGCAAATCCACAATTGCAAAGTCAGTTGCAACTATCTTGGCCAAGGAGAAAAAGACTCTTGCAGCATCTTTTTTCTTTTCCCGTGACTACACAGACCGCAAGGAGATAAATCACCTTGCTACGACACTTGCTGTGCAGCTTGCAGATTATAGTCATGACTTTCAGGCCCATCTCATTGAGCTACTAGAGAAGGACCGTACTCGCATTTGTGAGGCAGCACCACACCTGCAGTTCCAGAAGCTGGTTGTAGAAATTCTTGGGAAGCTACCTCCCTGTTCAACACCATGGGTGATCTGTCTCGATGCTCTGGATGAATGTGGAAAGGACCGTGGCCAGAGTTTCTTGCGATGGCTATCTGATAGCATTGGTCAGATCCCAGCCCATGTCCGATTTTTTCTGACTGGACGCCCTGAAGTACCTTCTTATCTGCAATTTGATAAACTTCTTTCTATGATGCATAGGGTTGTCCTTGATGAAATTGAACCCATTACAGTTCAGCATGACATACACCTCTATGTTGAGCAGTCACTTGATGGGGCCAACTGGACTACTCGTGATCCCTGGAAAGTTCAGAGTCACCAAGCAGAAGAAATAACAACTCGTGCAAATGGACTGTTTGTTTTTGCAGCTACAGCTGTTCGTTATATTCTTGCAGGACTGCCACACATACCCCCCCAAGAATCTGTTGATTACCTCCTGGATGGTGAAGCTCTCACTGAGCTGCATGATCTATACCTACGGATTATGAATTATGCCATCCCATCAGCTGCCCTAGGAGACCGGCGTGCTCAAGGCTACCATGATCGAGCCATGAAGATTCTGAGTACAATTTTGCACCTCATGAAACCTTTGGATTGCCAGAGTCTGGCAGACTTGCTTGAACTGGATAAAGGAGTTCTTCTGAAGACACTGCTCCCTCTGAGTGCTGTAATCCATGTTTCTGATACTCCAGGGGCAGCAATCAGAATCATACATCTCTCATTCAGAGAGTTTATGACATCTTATGTTCAAATGACCCGGCCTGAAATCCTGTGTGGCACAGACAATCAGCAGCGAGCTCTAGTATCTGCTCTTATAAAGGTGTTGGACAAGCAACTGAAATTCAATATCTGTGATCTACCAACCTCATACTTGCGAAACATTGACATGCCAGATTTCCAGTGGCGACTTGACAGCTACATCCCATTGCATCTCCGATATGCTGCTCAATTTTGGGTGGATCATCTAGTGGAGACAGCCTATGATTCATGCAGTGGCCAAGGAGTGCAGGACTTCATGGTCAAAAAGTTCCTGTTTTGGCTGGAGGTTCTGAGTTTACTTGGGATTGTGGGCTATGGACAGGAGGTTCTAGCTAAATTGATGGGTTGGGCAAATAAGGTATGTCTAAGAATGATCTTATGAGATGTTATAAGGACTGAAGATCATTAGAGCACATCCCTGATCCAATTTGTGACTGACGCCAGAAGATTTATTTCCTTCTTTTGGGATGCAATTGATCAAAGTGCTCCTCACATTTATCTATCAGCACTGGCCTTGGCACCAGAGCAGTCTGAAGTCTTCAAAAGATTCTCAGATGAATTTCCACAATTGTTATCAATTAAAAAAGGGAGAATGAAACAGTGGCTAAACACAATTGCTGTACTAGAAGGCACTGGTCGAGTCGCCTCAGTTGCCTTCTCACCTGATGGCAAGAGAATTGTGTCCGGCTCCAAAGACAACACTGTGCGCATTTGGGATGCAGAGACTGGAGCTGCACTCAGGGAGCCACTGGAGGGGCACACCAATGGGGTCACCTCAGTTGCCTTCTCACCTGATGGCAAGAGAATTGTGTCTGGCTCCTGGGACCACACTGTGCGCATTTGGGATGCAGAGACTGGAGCTGCACTCAGGGAGCCACTGGAGGGGCACACCATTGGGTCACCTCAGTTGCCTTCTCACCTGATGGCAAGAGAATTGTGTCTGGATCCTATGACAACACTGTGCGCATTTGGGATGCAGAGACTGGAGCTGCACTCAGGGAGCCACTGGAGGGGCACACCCATCGGGTGACCTCAGTTGCCTTCTCACCTGATGGCAAGAGAATTGTGTCTGGCTCTGAAGACAACACTGTGCGCATTTGGGATGCAGAGACTGGAGCTGCACTCAGGGAGCCACTGGAGGGGCACACCCATCGGGTCACCTCAGTTGCCTTCTCACCTGATGGCAAGAGAATTGTGTCTGGCTCTGAAGACAACACTGTGCGCATTTGGGATGCAGAGACTGGAGCTGCACTCAGGGAGCCACTGGAGGGGCACACCAATCCAGTCACCTCAGTTGCCCTCTCACCTGATGGCAAGAGAATTGTGTCTGGATCCTATGACAACACTGTGCGCATTTGGGATACAGAGACTGGAGCTGCACTCAGGGAGCCACTGGAGGGGCACACCAATCCAGTCACCTCAGTTGCCCTCTCACCTGATGGCAAGAGAATTGTGTCTGGATCCTATGACAACACTGTGCGCATTTGGGATACAGAGACTGGAGCTGCACTCAGGGAGCCACTGGAGGGGCACACCAATGGGGTCACCTCAGTTGCCTTCTCACCTGATGGCAAGAGAATTGTGTCTGGCTCCTGGGACCACACTGTGCGCATTTGGGATGCAGAGACTGGAGCTGCACTCAGGGAGCCACTGGAGGGGCACACCCATTGGGTCACCTCAGTTGCCTTCTCACCTGATGGCAAGAGAATTGTGTCTGGATCCTATGACAACACTGTGCGCATTTGGGATGCAGAGACTGGAGCTGCACTCAGGGAGCCACTGGAGGGGCACACCCATCGGGTCACCTCAGTTGCCTTCTCACCTGATGGCAAGAGAATTGTGTCTGGCTCCTGGGACAACACTGTGCGCATTTGGGATGCAGAGACTGGAGCTGCACTCAGGGAGCCACTGGAGGGGCACACCGATCAGGTCACCTCAGTTGCCTTCTCACCTGATGGCAAGAGAATTGTGTCTGGCTCTGAAGACAACACTGTGCGCATTTGGGATGCAGAGACTGGAGCTGCACTCAGGGAGCCACTGGAGGGGCACACCCATTGGGTCACCTCAGTTGCCTTCTCACCTGATGGCAAGAGAATTGTGTCTGGCTCCTGGGACAACACTGTGCGCATTTGGGATGCAGAGACTGGAGCTGCACTCAGGGAGCCACTGGAGGGGCACACCGATCGGGTCACCTCAGTTGCCTTCTCACCTGATGGCAAGAGAATTGTGTCTGGCTCTGAAGACAACACTGTGCGCATTTGGGATGCAGAGACTGGAGCTGCACTCAGGGAGCCACTGGAGGGGCACACCAATCCAGTCACCTCAGTTGCCCTCTCACCTGATGGCAAGAGAATTGTGTCTGGATCCTATGACAACACTGTGCGCATTTGGGATACAGAGACTGGAGCTGCACTCAGGGAGCCACTGGAGGGGCACACCAATCCAGTCACCTCAGTTGCCCTCTCACCTGATGGCAAGAGAATTGTGTCTGGATCCTATGACAACACTGTGCACATTTGGGATACAGAGACTGGAGCTGCACTCAGGGAGCCACTGGAGGGGCACACCAATGGGGTCACCTCAGTTGCCTTCTCACCTGATGGCAAGAGAATTGTGTCTGGCTCCGAAGACAACACTGTGCGCATTTGGGATGCAGAGACTGGAGCTGCACTCGGGGAGCCACTGGAGGGGCACACCAATCCAGTCACCTCAGTTGCCCTCTCACCTGATGGCAAGAGAATTGTGTCTGGATCCTATGACAACACTGTGCGCATTTGGGATACAGAGACTGGAGCTGCACTCAGGGAGCCACTGGAGGGGCACACCAATCCAGTCACCTCAGTTGCCCTCTCACCTGATGGCAAGAGAATTGTGTCTGGCTCCGAAGACAACACTGTGCGCATTTGGGATGCAGAGACTGGAGCTGCACTCAGGGAGCCACTGGAGGGGCACACCAATCTGGCCACCTCAGTTGCCTTCTCACCTGATGGCAAGAGAATTGTGTCTGGCTCCTATGACAACACTGTGTGCATTTGGGAAGCAGAGACTGGAGCTGCACTCAGGAAGCCATTGGAGGGGCGCACCAATTTGGTTACCTCAGTCGCATTCTCACCTGCTGGAAGGTCTTTTCTCTCTGATTGCAATGATTGCACCATATGTCCATGGAATGTTGATTGTGTTACCAATGGCCCACCTCTGCAATGTTCCTGCTCTGTGAAGGGACTGGGTTTACTCAATGTAGGTTCCTCTTCTATGCACACTCTTAGTATAGACTCATTCTCTATCCCAGCTCCTTCATCTCAAGTCCCCTTCTGTACCTCTGCACTGGCAAATACACAATGGTTGGGTCTCTTGTCTCCCCTTGGAACTCCTTTTTTGGCTCCCAATACCCTTTAGAGTTGGACTGTGGTCTCCACACAACACACTTGTGATAGGCCGAGAACAGACCTTGCTCTCATATGACAAGTTTGTATGTGGTGCAGACTGGGCAAAGTGTTATTCCCAAGCAGAAAGCCCTTACTAAAGAATAAAAATCTTGAGTTCCATTTCAGTTGATCCCTTTCCTCTCATGCTCAACTCTTTTCGTATGTCATGGGACCAGATTGCTCAACCACTCAGGTGATTATCCTCATTCCCCTTCCTTTTACTCCCCAATACCCATTTCTGCCTCATCTACCCCCTTGCATCAACCTTTACTCCCTAAATGCCCTCCTTTTGGTGCAACTCCTTGCTGTTCACCAGCTATGTTCTCAACACTATCCTGGTCTATTCCCCAGTGGCTCATCCATTTCGCTTGCTTTTGTATTTCGCACTGAAGGGAAATGGAGTGAGAGAGCAGTGCAAGCACAAGACAGGTAGGTCAAATGCGAGGATCAAAATGGTGAGTCTGGTAAGGAGGATACATATATGTAGGAAAAATGTCTGTGAGATGAATGAAATATAAGGGGAACATCAATGGAAGTGAGAGTCATAGAGCTCGTCACAAGTTAACTCGCAGGTGACCTGGATCTGTGGCTGCAGGTACCTGCATCATCCAGAACCCCACTCAGATCTGTGGCCAACCCACCTTCATGAGTACTTGACTTGCAGGTTGTGGGTTTCCCACAGATCAACTCATGGGTGTTTTTCATCTTTTGCTATTTTTCAACAGGAAGTACAAGTTTTAAAGCACTTTTAAAACTTATGAGTATAACCTGTTTTCAAAAAAAGACTACCTGGGTCTGTGACTGACCCATGGCTGCAGGTATCTGAACCTGCGAGTCAGGTTTCCCACGAGTATTTCCATGGGTCAACCCATGGTGACTTGCAGGTGACCTGCACTCATGACAAGCCTTAGAGAGTCAGATGGTCATGACCGTTGGGCCAGGTATATCACATTGCAGGCCTCAGATGATCCTACAACATGGATCACTTAGCTGCCCATGTCCCAGGTATTGCTGCTCCTGGGCCTCTGCACTGACAAACATGGATTTTCCCAGATGTCTAGGGACAAAATATGCCCTCACTACACTCCAGCATGGATGAGAAGGCGAATAAAGTGGTCAAACTAGTATCTCATGATAAGTTACATTTGTAGTCAACGTATCTCTTGGGCATAAACAAATTTTGGCATGGGTTTGGTGGCAGATTCTGGACAGAGCAGTTATCTGAGAGGACTGGATGGGTCAGGTTGATGAAATAGAGCGAGCATATCTTAAGTGCCAAGAGCTTTTACCAAAAATGTATCTGCAGTTCCAGCAGAACTTAAGTTCTGTGTTCCCAATTGCACCACAGCATACCACACTACCACACCACCCTACCGGTGGAACTTAAGTGCCGACCGAACTTGAGTGCCAACGAGAACTTAAGTTCGAGATATCCAGATTTCAAAAGTACCAACTGCATATGTAAATAACCCAAGAACTCAAGTTCCACCATGGAACTCGAGTTGATACCAGAACTTGCATTCCATGAGAGCCAGCCCAAGTTCCAGCTCGAACTCCAGTTCTGCGCTCCGTCTCGGCAAACTTGAGTCCCATGGCCAACTCAAGTTCAAAGGACTCAAGATCTTGTCACTGCCACCACGCATCAGCGACAGGAAAAAAAACTTGCAATCAAAACCACATGCCTTTGCGAATGTGCTTCCTGGTGCCATCAGCGGGAACCTCCTCTCGTGCGTGCTTCATGCCGCGCGTTTCCTGCCCAACAGGCTCTTCTTGCGCGCGCCTGGCGGTGCCACGTGTCTCCCACCTGATAGCCGCTCCTGAGGCCTTTCTGCCACGTTGGCGTCGCGGAGGCGCAGGAGGAAGAGTCTCCTGGGGCTCGGGCATCTTCAGGCGCTCGGGCGTCTTCTCGCGCTCGGGGGACTTCGGGTGCTCAGGTGTCTTCTCACGCTCGGGGGTCTTCTCGTGCTTGGGTGACTTGGGATGCTCGAGGGTCTTCTCGTGCTGCGTCTTCTCGCGCTCGGGGGACTTCTTGCACTCAGGGGACTTCTCGCACTCGGGCATCTTCTCGCGCTCAGTCGTCTTCTCGCACTCGGGTGACTTGGGATGCTCGGGCGTCTTCTCGCGCTCGGGGGACTTGTGATGCTCGGGGGACTTGGGGCACTCGCTCTCGATATGATCTACTTGGATGTTATACCGTAGACACTGATAAAGAATGAAATGACTTACTTGATGCCTTCCAGAACAGACCCGCGGACCCAGCCCCCGCCCTCTTTGCCAGCGCCGATGCGACGGTGTACAACTTGGCCACATTGGCAGTGGTGCCCGTCAACTCCATCCCCAGTCCATCCCGATCGTAATATTGCTGTGGGTCTGCAATTATCTTCTCCCATGGAATTTTGCCCTCCCCGAACGCATTATCTGTTCCGCACAAGTAAGCTTTTATTAATTAACATCATGAACTACGTGGCGACTTACTGTACGACTCCGCATAGAACTGGCTGATTTTTTGCGTTAAATCCTGTTGTCCTAGCTCCTCAACTTCATGGGACAGGACACTGAAGACTACAGTTGTTGCAGGCGCTTCACGCCAATGAATTTTGCCGTACTCTATCACAAAGTCAGATTTGACCCGATCCCATACGTCTTGCTTACCTCGGAGAGCATCCGCCGCCCAGTCGTGCATCCGGTTAGTGAACTCCTGCACCAGAGTTTTATTGGTCTCCCTGAATTCGAATAGCACACGAATATCGTCCGGCACTGCTTCTGTCCTACGCCAATCTTCTATCAGATCCAATGCAAGCCGCTAAATCAATGAAACAACACATAACATTCAAACTTCAGCGTCCCATCCTCTGCCAACCAGCCCATCACCATCATCGCCATGAAGGGACGGAACTTGCCACCGGCGTGCAGGGTATGGATCATCGAGTTAAAGCCCTCAGGGATCAGCTGTTGACGCCTGGAGAGCATTCAGTAATCCCATTTGTCTGCACGACTCGATGAATAACTTACTCGGTCCAATCTACCCCTTGGTCAGACCGCGCCTCGGCCTCCCACCATGCCTGGTCAGCCTTCAGCCACAACGCGGCCTCTGCTTGGCGCATCTTGCCACCCATGTTGCTGTCCCCTGGGATAGTCGCCGCGTACACCGCGATTTCGGCTTTGCGGTTGTCGCGAAACTTGGATCGACCGTCGTACGCCACAATGCCCATAAGCTTGGCTACCGCGGACTCGGCGGGATTGGACGCCCCTTTTGCATCGGCGGTGGCGGCGATTCTAGAAGTCTTCACCCGTTTGGTGTTTCATTTGTTGCTGAGGACTAATTGAATAGCCTGATTGCGACATCAGAAATGCGAATACCACAGTGTTGGTAAAGAAAACACTGACCGTTTCCCACCCTGTGATAGGATATCCGCATAGCAGAAACTGCTGCGTGGCCTTGTCCTCCTTGTCCTCGTCCTCAGTGTCGGTGTCGTCGCCATCCTCTGCCACCCCCTTGGATTTACCCTTCTTCCCCCAATCTTTCGCCATGCTTGAGACACGGACAGCATTGTCGTCCACGACGCCGGCCTCGGGGGTGTGCTGGAAAGCTGCATCGTGTTTGATTGTCCTGTAGAGTTTATCTGTTTCGCTCTTTGGCATACCCGCGAGATCCACACCATTCAAAGCTATATCGTGAATCCAGTTTCGCTGGTATTCGTTGAGGTTGGGGACGGGCAACAACCCCACTTTGCGCTTGACGACCTTGGCAAGGGAGGGGAAGGGCATGACGTCGGGGACGTTTGCAGCGATGTAGGGGCCATAGTTCTGCTTCGCCGTTTTGACTTTCTTGGCCATGGTGGGATGATGAACAGCAAGAAAAGGGCACAATGAGGCAAAAGGTAGTCGTAGTCTGAGTGGTCCGGTTCAGGTTCAGAAACAAAGATGCGAGGTAGTGGCTTACCAACTGTCAGGATGCTCCAATTCGGGCATCAGTGGCCCCACGTCCAAGTGTTTCCATTCCCGGACCATTTGCCCTCACAGCACCATTAAATGGCAACACGCACTAAGACAATGGATGCCACACTATAAATTGCATGAGCAACGCACGCCTCTCTCAAAAAAAATTCTCCTTCACTTACCGTTATGAACTCCCAAGAAATTAAGCGACTGGTTGGCCTCGACTATGGCCTTGAGCCCGGCCTCAACGATTGTTATATCCGCATGTTTTACAAAGCCGCTGAGATCCACGACGTCCGCATTGCGGAGACGACATTTGGCCAGCTCAGAAACCTGCGCATCGTGATGAACGATGATAATTTGGGCAACCTGCACTCGAGCACGGTCAGTTCTTGTTTATTGCTGTACAGCTCAGTACCTCACACTCCATTCGATACAGCCTCGCATTTGGTATCTGAATCTGCCCACTGCTGAAGGCCGGCGGCGTCTTGTTGCATATCGCATCGCGCACGATATCTACTACAAGGCACAAGGTGGCATCAAGAACATGGCGGCCAAATACATTCTGCAGGACGCAGAACAGGCCTGGCACAATTGGGTCGTTGACTATCTTGCTGCTTGAGGCCGCACTCGTCCACGCTGGGCGCTCGAGCCGCTCCCGACATTCGACAGAGTGGTTACCCATCGTTTAGCCACCCCGCTGCCCAGTTCTTCTTCGCCAATTGGATCCGCCTGCGCCCGCGTCAGACGCAGCTTCCCTGTAACATCCGCCCCAGTTCGACGCCGCTCCCCAGTTCCATCCGCCCGCCCTCGCCACCCCCGCCCCCAGCCACGTCCCTCCAGTCCCGTTATCGATCTAAGCGAGGACACTCGTCCACGCTGGGTGCTCCAGCCGCTCCCGACATTCGACAGAGTGGTTACCCGTCGTTTAGCCACCCCGCCGCCCAGTTCCTCTTCGCCAACTGGATCCGCCCGCTCCCGAGTCAGACGCAGCTCCCCTGTAATGTCCGCCCCCGTTCGACGCCGCTCCCCAGTGTCATCCGCCCGCCCTCGCCACCCCCGCCCCCGGCCGTGTCCCTCCAGTCCCGTTATCAATCTAAGCGAGGACGATGAGCATCCCCGGAGGAGGATCAGGTTCCTCGGTACCATTGATTTGACCCACGACGACTAGTTATCCGTACGACATAGCGTTGCGAGTAGTCTAAAATATATATCAGTTTCAAAACTCTGCCTTATATTTCAATCCAATACGAGTGCGAATCCAGATTTCTGGAGAATTTTTTGAGGGGAATGACGAGATTTTTTGTCCCATCCATTCACACCCGGGAAAGCCACAAGAATGAAGTGACATTCAGTATAGTACAAGTATTGATTCATATTGTATGCATACTTCAAGAAAGCAGTAATGTGTACAAAAATTTAGCGGTGTGTGGCATTCAACGCTTGAAGCCTGCTCATCATGTTTTGCTGTTCTTTGAGACGGAGGGGAACGATTGCGGGCCATCCAAAAAAGTGGAAGAATGTCTGAGTGTAATAGCGCGCCACATCTTGCTCGAGCATGCTGATCCTCGCCGCGGTCCATTCGTCGGCTTCTTCTCCCTCCTCCAGCTCTCCGTCCTGCATTTGCTTGTTAGACAGCGCAGCACGAGCCAGTCCTTCCGGTCTTGGACGATACGACCAGTCCATCATCAGCCGGGCGAGACACAAGAGATGAGGCAACCGATCCACCAGCGCCAGCGCAGCAAATCCCTTCTGCCCCTCGCTGAGATCTGGTCCAATCAGGGGCCCAGGAAAGCATGCTGCACAGTCGTCGTGTCGATCAAAGCCCATGGCCTTCTCGTCGAGTCCGCAAAGCTCGTAATGGAAATTCATCTCCGCTAGCTCCCATGTAATCTCTTGGGCTCGCGTCGGCGTCGTCATTGGAACGGCCTCAGGCGGCACAGGGAAGCCCTCCAGAGTGTTTATCCCGCATGCCTTCATTGCGGGACCCAGAATCTCCTGAATCCATTCTGTGCGCTGTACGCCCAAGCTTCCCTCCTTGCCTTGAACAACCAGTCTCCCCTGCAGAACGTCGCGCTATTCCGCCGCAGCCAAGGGTTTGCCCGACCCCTCCACGTCCCCCAGCCGATACAGCAATGCATCCCGGATGAGCTCGTAATGACACAGGTACAAGTTGCAGCGCGGTTCGGAGGTGACGAGCATTGCCGGCTCGGGCAACACATAGAAATCACGCAGGTATCGTCCGCAGACTGGCTGGCGAGATCTGTCCACCGCTGCAAGCGCTGCTGCCCAGGCAGGTATTGGGGCGGCCATGTACGGACTATCAAATTGCGCGTACTTGTTCCTTTCTTGCCCCTTGGGATCGGCCGCGGACTTTTGGGGTGTTTTGGACTGATTATCTGCGGAGGTATAAGTAAAAAAGCAAAATTCAAAAGACGGTTTGCGACTTACATGGGTGATGCCGACTCGACTTCGTTGCGTTCCTGCTGGGCCCAGGAGTGCTTGCTGGCACCACGCTCGACTCAGGGATGCTGAGGGAAATCGTCCTCGAGGTATCGCCGATGAACGGATTCTTGTACCAGGGTAACGCACTGGTTCCCGCATGAAGAGCTTCGATACGCTGCTGTAAACTCGACCCTCTTCTGATTGGCGGGAAACCCTCGACGACCTCCAGCTCCATCCACTCTGCTGCATCCAGCGGTTCTACCACTCTCAGAATATTCTCTCGATGAAACGCGGCCAACGGGTGAATGAGCCAATAAGGCAGGCGGGCGCGATCGAAATTCTCCGCAACGACTGGATCGCTGGTGAAGACGCCGATAGTGTTATCATCAGGGACGCTGCTGACATGTTTCGGATCCCACATGCGAGGCCTGTACACCGTGAGATAGCGAAGAAGGCCACTGAGTTCCAGGTAGGCGCGCTGGAGATTGGTGACTCCCAGCACCATTCGCTCAAAGGTCGCGGGGATGGTTTGAAGTCGGACGAGTCCGCGTCGCAGGCTGTCGGCCAGAACACCGATAAGCGGATTCGGTTGTGCAGGGGATTAAAAGTGCTGGTGTACGCCTTGCAGCAGTTGAGGAGGTCGTTAACGAGCGGAGAGAAGCGGCGGGTTTGCTCATAGTCCAATTTCCCCAAGCCGCGGGTCACCGTCTTCCCAGAGTCTGCCGACACGAAATCATCACGAGTTGGGTTCCAAAACATTATCCGTGTGGGATTGTGGGAATCCAGCGCGCTTCCAGTCCCTCCAACCAAATGATGGCGATAAAACTCCAAATGCCGTTTTCTGCAGCTGCAGACCTTTCGCGGCACATTCGCTTTGCGGTGGGTTTGGAGAATATGAAGTGTGCGCTCTACCGGTGTGTCGATAGAATTCCAAATAACGCAAAAGCGACTTACCCAGGAGCATGCGCTGAGAGCAAGAATAGCTGCACACCCATTCGTGTCGGTAAGATGCATTGCATTTCTTGTAGCCCTGCCTCTGAATGACCACGTCTTGGAGTGCCCGCCTTTCACCTCCATCGCCACCCAATATGCCGTACCCTTCCTCCTTCCTCCGTCGTACAGCTGCGCGACACTCTCCCGCATCCTCGTGAGCACATAAACCTCCCCCTCCCCCTCCTGTTTGTAAACGGGAATTTTCCTATATATGTTATGTCACGCCAGAATATATTCAAATTGGATACTGAATTTTTAATCCCTAGTCCTCAAAGATATGCAATAACATTCAACCAGGGCACCAGGTCAATTGCTGTGGATGGTGTTGGACGCAGGCTTCTGGCCATCTCGAGGATTTGAGGGGTTGAGTAGAAGAAGAAGAAAAATAGGCCCTGGTGCCCGTGAGACGGTGTGACAAGCTTCTTTTTCCTCGTTCCTCCCTTTTTGTTGACTGGCTGCAGCCCCACTGAAGAGTGTCCTCCGGCCGCCGAACCTCGCGCCCTCCGCGTGGCAGCTGTATACCGACTGGATCCAGCGGCAGCAGGCGAACAGCACCCACAAGCTCAATGTCGCGCAGGCTGCGAAGGAGGCAGGGCAAGAGTATGCCAGTCTGAGCAAGGAGGAGAAGGAGGTGCGCATGTTCCGTCTCTGCATCCTGCTCCCTTTCTGAAGTGTTGTTCTTCTCTTACTTCCACTCGCAGCCCTACAAACACCGCTCGCAGGCCGCCAAAGACGTCCGTGAGCGCCAGCTCGCATCGTACATGCGCACCCTCACCCCCGACGACATCAAGCGCGAGAAAGCCTTCCGTGCCGCACAGCGCAAGGTAAATCCCACTCCAATTCAAATAAAGTAGACATTAATTGCGCATAGGCCGGCAAATTGTGCAAGTCGAACATCAAGGACCCGAACGCGCTCAAGAAGCCGCTGAGCGCGTACTTCATGTTCCTGCAGCGCATCTGCGGGGACAAGCACCTGGTGGAGGAGGTGTTTGGGGAGGAGACGGAGACGACGCGGCAGAGCGTGTTGGCAGCGGCACAGTGGCGGGCAATGAGCGACAAGGAGTGCAAGGTGCCTATATATGCTTTTTTTTGCAGTGGGGAGTGAGACTAACGATGCACAGCCCTTCCTCGCGCAGGCAGAGCAGGAGAAAAAGGGAGTACGGGGCCGCGCACAGGGTGTACGAGGACGGCGCGTCGCCCTCCATGTCCGCGTCCACGCCGCACGTCACGGTGGGCATGGGCGGGCCCTTCAACTTCAGCATCCTCCCTGGGGTGGGGGTCGGGTTCCCCGCGATCAAGATCGAGTTGTCAGAGAGCGAGGGTGAGGGGGACGGCAAGTTCCTGCCGCCGTCAGCGGCGAGGTCATGAGTCCGGTGCTTTGGGACATTCTTCATTTTTCTCCTGGGCATTTACATCCCCGTTCCCTCGCTATGTTTCCCTCCCACGTAATTCTCAGTTTCAGGTGCTTTGGGATATCCTCTATTTCTCCTGGGCGTTTACATCCCTCCCTATGTTTCCCCCAAATGATTCTTCTCGTTACTTACTTACGAATACTTACGACCTGCACGACCTGCACGACCCCCCCTCCCTGCCTGCCTGCCTACCTGCTCCCCCGCCTATCCTAATCGGCTGGTTCACGACATATTTATCCATGTGTTTGCTCCTCACGCGATTTGGGTCTCGAATCTAAATTCGGGATCGGAGTGCGTTGATTGCCGAGTACAGCCACATGTCAACCATGGAATGCGCGCCTCTTGCTTCTCTCTACTGCGATGTTCTTCGGTGAGTGTTTTTGTTCTCCATGAATTGAACACTGGACCTAACTCTTATCTACACCTACCTACTTCAACTGGTCTGGTCTGGACAGTGTATGGTGCAGACGGCACATTGCGGGCAGACGGCACATTGCGGGCACATGTCACTCGGCTTTCCACCATGCTTGTGTCCCGCAGAGTGCATCCATCTACCGGGGAACTGTTCCATCTACCCCGGGTGAGTCTTCACCATATCCTTTTCCTCCCCCTGCCTCCCGTGATTTGCTTGCTACGCTTACAATCTTTTTTTTTTCTCTGTCGAAGTTCATGATTCGGTCAGGTGGGTTTCATGGAAATGTCGTCGAACGGCCGAAGAATTTGACAGTGCAGCCAGATCCCCCGCATTTACTCACCACACACCCCTTGTGCCACCAAAAATGGTGGGTGGCAAGGCCAAGTAAGTCATTCTTTGTGTCAGTTTTTGTGAACTCAAGTTATCGCAGTTTTGGTTATTTAAGTTGGGTGAACTTGAACTCGAGTTGCAAACCGAGTCCTGAGCCGAGTTCCAAACTCAAGTTCCATCCGGAACTCGAGTTTGGCCTGGAACACCAAACTTGAGTTCCACCGGAACTTCAGTTGGAGGGGCAACTGAAGTTCCAGTGGAACTCAAGTTGGATGTGGTGGGGTGTTTCATCCGGAACTCGAGTTTGGGCTTGGAACACCGAACTTGAGTTCTACCGGAACTTCAGTTGCGCTTCTAACTGAAGTTCTGGTGGAACTCAAGTTGGAAGTGGTGGGGTGTTTTTAATGTATATAATGTGCTGTACGCTGTTTCAATACAACTTAAGTTCTGTTGCAACTCGAGTTTGAGTTTTGGTAAAAGTGCCTGTATCTTAACATAACCTAATAAATTATCTGAAAATAGGGCACTAAAGAGGAAAGCTAGAGTGAAATAAGGTATCTCAGAAGCAACACACACTGTAGGAGTCCAGGATTGTTCATTATTTGAAGTGTTTTGGCCAACATTTGATCAGATAGTGGGTTGAGTGCTGTACAAAGCCATAGGCATAAAGTTGTAGTTCAGCCCGCCAACCTCAAAAACACAATATCCTCAATACTTGACCAAATCCTTTGAAATAAGGCAAGATATGGGACATTTGGAATGTCTGATGCCATTCTGACTCTCGCTTTCACCCTCCCTGGTCTACTTGGCCCTTAAATGTACAGAAGAGTAAAAAATGACACTTCAGATTTCATGTCCTTACAGTATGGTATCAATGTAAATCTTGGGTCTAAACTCTTTGGGATTGAACCAAAAACCCTTAAGTGGATGCCCATCACTTAAGGGTTTTTGGTTCAATCCCGGCTAGTGACATTATATTTGCATTTCCCAATCGGGACCTCCGGTGGCGGTACGCCTACTAGCGTAAACTTTTGCAAAAGATGTGACACTAATAAGTGGATGTTTTGCAAAAGTTCTACGTGATCTAGTGCGCACCGCTCACTCGGCCGGGGTGGGAAAACCCGCCGGGTCCGCGTCGTCATCGCCCGACTCATCTGGAAGCGAAGCGGTGGTGGCAACACAGGCGAACAGCTCGTCGAGGAGGTCGTCCCCGAGTTGACGAACGACCTCATCGAGAACGTCCGTGTGCCGGACGTCCGGTATAACCGGGCATTCCAGGGCGAGGTGTCCGGCCGCACCGCACCGGAAGCAAGAGCATGGGAAAGCGCGCGCTCAGGTCCGGTCAACGTCCATTGGAACAACCGCTGGGAGTGCGGGTCCGAGGGCCGGCGCGAACGAGACCGTAGCGCGTGCGGGGGTTGCAGCCAGGAATATTCCCGTTGCACGCGGCTGAGGTAAAGTGGCCGGGAGCCGAACCGGAGGGTTTCCGGATCTGGCTCAGCCGAATGCCTCATACTGGCGGAAAGTGCGCGCACGCCAGCCGTCGTAGTCGGTGAGGTCGGGGGCAGTTCCAGACGTCGTGATCGCGACATTGATCTTCGGGTCGAGGCCGGAGCGATACTTAGTGACCCGGACGAGAGTGTCCGAGTAACCGGCCGTTACGGCCAGTTCCTCGAAGTCGTCCGTGTACCGGTAGATGTCGCGGGAGCCCTGGAAATACGAGCGGGACTCAAGCTTGGTGAGGGCTTGGTACTGCTCGTTCTCCTCTACGAACCAGAGGCGGAAGTCAGCCTCGAACCTGGCCCAGGTAGGGAACGGGAACAGGTCGGTCGATGCGTGCCGTTCCGCCCATCAAGCAGCCGTGCCCTTCGACATGAAAGACATGGCGAACCGGACGAGTTTTTCCTGCGAGACGAACCCGTCCGCCATGAAAGCTTCTGGAACCAGCTGGTAGTAGGTGAGGACAGAGTAAAGGAACATCTGTCCTTGCGTCTGGTCGCCGTCGAAAACGGCTGGAGGGTTCGGTCGAAGGACCGTTTTTGGAGCTGGGTGGGGGGGCCGAGAAATCTGGACCTGGCGCCAGAGCCGGAATGGCAGGGGCGGGGGCAGGCGGATTTGGGTGCTCAGCAATAGCTGGCGGAGCGTATTTTGGATGCTCTCGAGGGAGCCTTCGACAGCAGCGAGCTGAATCATGGCTTCGGAAGCCGGATCCGGAGCGTGAACACTTGGGATCTCGGGTTGCGCGGAGTCTGGTGCAAGCGGCTGGTCCATCGGAACGGAGGAGGGGTCGAGATTTGAAGTGGGGGAGGATGGAGCACTGGAGTAGTGGTCCGAATCCGTACCTGCACCAAACTTCCCAATCTTGGCCGGTTGATCCCTTGGATCCTTTCTTCTGCTGTAAGGGCAACCTTAAGCCCGGCGCGGGGCACGGAAACTAGCAGGGGAATCCGAAGTATAAATATAGGTACTAGAATACAGGAGTGGAAATACTACGCACCTAGCGGGGGAATCCGAAGAGAAGAAAGGATGAGGATTCCCACGCTAGGTGAAACCTTATATACTAATTGGTAACTACCCAGTAGCACGTGTCCGGAGGTATCTACAGTGATCGTGGGCCTGATCGCACAGCACGTGCCAACGAGAGCGGACAGATGTTGCGGGTGGTTTGGCGGACGGATGGAAGGGCGCAGAAGTATCCGGAGTGCTGGGCAGAAAACCATCTGAAGTATCCAGGGCCGGTCCGGATGGAAAAGTGTCCGAAGCGCCCGAGGCAGCCAGAGCATCCGGACCGGGTCCGGATGGAAAACCGTCCGAAGTGGCCGAGGCGGGGATTCCCCTGACAAATAACTAGGAAACAAGTCACATGTTGAAGAGGAGTTGGGTGAGCGAAATACTTCAGGCCTACATCAAACCATATGCATCCCTGATAATGTCCGCGCAAGTTGGGGAACGCGCCAAGTCCATGTTTCCAGCCATTGACCACTCAACTAGCAATCTCTTACCCAGAGCTCGAAGGAGCACTTTCCGGGATCTGGCAGACAGAGAAGAACCTTTTTTTATGGGCATAGAGGGGCCAGAGACTGGGGTCTGATGCTAAAGCCGAGGCCAAGCAAACAGTAAAATCCTTCTGCCTAGTCCTGTCCAGGTGGGAAGTAGGGTCATTCTGCCGGCCATGGAAACAAGAACAAGAACAACAAAGGTGGAGCAGGCAGTGGTGTAGAATGGTGGCTGGAAGCATAACCGACTTGGCTTGAAAGCCTTCCGACCCATGTGGGCATTTCCATCCAATGCAATGTTAAAACTAGTTCACTGGTTGGCGCATCACCGGATCCAGCCATTGAGTCACCGAGTATTCACCATTCCTTTACCGGAGATAAAGGTCAACTCAGGAGGATAGGTAGTGGTAATGTACATGACAAAAATACAGTCCATGTCGATGATTCTTTGACAGACCGGATTGAAGTACAGAAGGCTTCCTCTGTCTGGGTGTCAGCAACGGCCTCTGGGTCGGCTAAATGGCGAGTAACCCAACAAGAACCCCAACCAGGATAAACCTGACAGACGCTAGTAGCTCGTGTGTTCCCCGAGCAGTAAGACCAACCATACGGTGTCCTCCCTAGAAGACCGTATGTTGTAGGTTGGGATGCAAGGCGGAACCCGGAACGAGTCAAAGAGGGTGTGATATCCACTCAGGTATAGAGCCCGGGGTGTGGACACAACCTGCAATACAATGTAGAGGAAGCAGGGCAGGGCGGAGACAATGCCTATGTCAAGCCAAGGTAGAAGCCTGAGATTAGACGAGGTGGAATCTACTGTACAGGGAGATTCTACCGAGCTTATATAGGCTTCAAATAAATTAAATGTGATCGCGGTCTGTTGCAGTCAGTTCCTGTATTGCAGCATTAAGGAACCTTAATGCTGATACTCCTGGACTCCTCTGTGTTGGTCTCCATAGTGTCAGAGGACTGGGGAGCCCAACCGTATGGGTTACCTAGTCCTTAATGTTGTTTCGTATCCATTGGTTGAAACCCCGATCGGTTTGCAATCGTTCATGCACCTCTCGGACACCTCTGTGTCCGCCCCTCTAGCATCAGTAGACTAGGGCACATCTATACGGGTTCCCTAGCCCCTAATGCCTTCTGGTATCCAGTGACTGAGACCCTGACAGGTCTACAGCCTAGAACCCGAGGCCGGGTTCAACTGTGAGAAGGTCACGTGGTGGTGTCATGTGAGTCCCATGCTGCTAGACGCGTCTGTATCCATACAGAAATGTCGCACTCCGAAAGAGGAACCTGGGTAATTCATGACACCGGGTCTGGTATTGACTTTTACCCGCAATTTTCAACGCATGCACTCATGCTGCTGCCAGTGTTGTTGGGTTGCTTGACACAATTTGATTTCATTCTATGTACTTTTTGTCAAGCCGTTCCTTACAATCATAGTTAGTTGCTGTTTGCAGAACATGCTTTCAATACAACAAGCTACGAGTTTGGAATGTATTCAAGTGTCTGTCTGCAAGACAGACTTAGCTGAGTGGCTTGGCCGAATGGTTTGTGCCGCTTAGCGGAGTTTGAAATGGCTGTGGCAGGCGGGTGTGGCGTATGGACCCTGGTCATCTCCCTCCTCCACCGTTGTCACTGCAACATCTCCATCAACCCTGTCAGGCCACCGTCGTGAGTAATTGTGTGAGCCAGTCTTGGACCATCAACCTCGGGTTTGCTAATTGGAATAGCCTTTCACCTTGTTGGGTCAGAGGACACCTACCTATATCCCTTCGGCATCGGATCTCTGTCTCAGTTCTGTTCCTTGATGTATACTCGATGTCTGCCTTGATATCTGTCTTCGAAGTTGTTCCTTTTTGTATTGCTTTCAATGAAATGGAGGACAATCTGAGGGATTATTCTCATTTTATCTTGGTGTTCACTGAATGGCCTGAGAGCATCATGATTCTGGTCAACCTTCACATGATGATGAAGCCTGAATCTGCCATGGTTCAAGTTCAATCCCTTTTCATGCTCAACTTGATTCCATACAATCCATATTGTAAGAGTATGTCTATCTCAAACAATATATCTCACTCGTTGGACTTTACTGCTGAAACTCGAGACAAAAACCGACCCGCCACACAGGAAATGGTGTGTGTTGATAGAGACTTGCTAAACTCATCAACTTCATCTAAATTCTGGCTCAAAACCTACAGAATCAATTATAGTATAGATGTGCCTTTGAGATGCTTCTGAGCCTCATTAATCATTTCTTTGCTGCAGTTGTCGTTACAAGCCACATCCCCGCCTTGTTTGATCACATCGGGCAAAATGGCTTGTGATGGCCTAAGTCATGTTCAACTGCTCTTAAAACAAGACCAGTTGACTTTACACTCTTCCTAGAATGTTAGCAGGGGGTTGTTTGGGTGGGTTGGACACGATTCTTGGCACATGACTGCCCAAAATTCAGTATTTTGGTCGCAAGCTGTGCCCCCGCCCAAATTGATGCCATCAGGCAGAATGGCTTGTACACGCCATTTGGCAGGTGGTGGGTATGGAGTTGAAATTCAATGGAACTGAGCATCCCAGTGGTCTCAGTGAGTGTATATATATTACAACCACCAATCTGATGATGTTTAAAACTCAATACAAGTGTCATGAATCGCCCGGGTTCTATTTTCATGTGACATGTCTGTACGAATACAGATGTGTCTTAGCGGCATGGGACTCTTATGATGCCACCACGTGACCTTCTCACGGTTGAAACCCGAGCGCGGATTCTAAAGCCGCAGACTCAGGGTAGTCTGCACCACAGGATACAGAAGACATTAGGGACCAGGAACCTGTACAGATGGATCCTAGTCCCTGGACGCATCATGGCTGATGCAGCGGCGTACATGAAGTATATGAATGGTTGCAAACCAATTGGGGTTTCAACCACTGACTCAATCGGTTTGAACCACTGGAGACAACAACATTAAGGACTAGGAAACTCGAACATCGGGTCTCCTAAGTCCTCCGACGCTACGGAAATGGACACAGAGGAGTCCAGGAGTATCAGCATACAGCTGTGGGGAAGTGATAGGCTCGCCTCTCGCAGGCACGAGTGCAGCACAGTCGCTGGAGCTGCAGCGCTCCGAGATCAAGGACCGCAAGTGCATCAATAACCCCATCATGTGATTCCGGAGGCGCTCCCACGGCACGAGCTCGGTGAGCTGTTCACGTGTACGCAGGTGAGGAGCCGTGGAATATTGTGAGTGCTTCTTTGTTTGATGACTTCAGTGGACTGACTGACCAGCTTGAATTGCAGAGGGAGCAGAAGAACGAGCTGAATGAATACTAACATCGACGTCCTAGCACTTCAGATCCCCGAAATACCACTTCCACACCATCTCTTCCACATTTGTGACCCAGATCCCGCAAGCTGCCGGCGTGGCCTACACTTTACGCCGGACTCCCAAGCATCGGTCATGGTCCACCGCGGTGTGTTTTTTTGGCGAGGGCACTGCATCCGAAAGAGGTTTGTGTAATCTGCCTCAATTTTGGCCTTGCCTCACCGCGTCACTCAGATTTCCACGCCGGTCTGCTCCTCGCGTCAACTATCTCCTCTCTGACACTTTTCATTGCACACAACAACGGCTTTGCCTTCAGCACACCGAGCATGGAGCAGTTTTACAGCGATGACATCGTGAGTTGAGGGCAGGGCTATAGCATTGACACCGTCCATTTCCGTTTCTATTTCGTCAAGTCTATTTACACACCACACAGGTCAGCGTCACCCTTCATGCTCCTTCTGTGGCTGCTTTCAGGTCTGACTCAGTCCCCTCATATTACTCACTGGTAGCACTATGATGTACTTATGATTCCTAATACATTTTGTTTCCATCTTTTTTGGTGTGTTCAGTAATTTGGTTCATTTTGAATACTATTCTGCAATTGGCATGAGGTTACCTCCAACTACAACGAAATACGGCGGAATACAGTGAAATACAGCAAACTACGGCGAAATACAGCGAACTACGTGGAAATACGTACACCCTTGCCAAATATGTGCCAATATGGACATTGGCCTCAAATATGTGGCTCTCAGTAGAGGGGGACCTTCATATGGGGAATACAGCACCTATGGGACTACATGGGAATACTTAGAGGTACATAGCCAACCCAGGTAGTATTGCTGATGTATTTTTGTCTTCCGCCCCCAAGATCATTGATCTCCAGTCGATCGTGCTGTCGCCTTCTTCGACTGGTTCTCTTTGACCCGTACTCTGGGTTTCTCATCTCATTGGCATGCAACTCTATCCTAGCCTTGCCCGCCAATACTTGACGTCTCGTGTGTTGTAATGCGATCTCCTCATTCTATCTATGGTCCACTATATGCTACTCTATTTTCAATAATAGTTCTGGTCCCTTGACTCTTCCTCTCCACGATCGCTCGTAATCGTCTGCCAGATCTAAGTTCTCGAAAATGTCTGGGACCTCACCAGAGTACAGTATGAATTTGGATATTGTCTAATGTGCTCTAACTCGTCAATTCTGATTGAAAGTATTCCTGTCCAAACGTGTGTTAGTCTCAAGTGGGGGTGGGGCATGGGAACAGCGACGACATACTGAAAACTGCCGCTGCGACCACCCGATTCCCTCCTACTTGTCCTTGCTATGCTTTGGCTCAATGACCACACTCGCCGCATTGATTACACTCGGCGCATCCGTTTCGTGCACCGCGGTCGCCATCTCCTGCAAGATTTCCTCTGTTCACCCAAGGCTCCCCGTCCACCGGTACAGGTGCCACACATATCTATCGGAGAAGACCCCAGACTCTCGCACCTAAGGCACCTACGTTTGGCTTATGTAAAGGCCCTCTTAGGTAGGTTAATTTTTAGTAGCATAACCTACCTAAGAGGTCCCCCGAAGATGAAGGATGTTGTGCTTCTATTAGTCAAGAGCGACTATTCCCGATGGGGCAACACCCTACCTCCACCTTCACCTTCCTGAGCTTGCCTTCGTCCCCTTCTGGGGTATTGCTATATTGCAGAAGGGACTACAGAGTGGGTATAGCACTAGATAACAACAACTCATTACATTAGCTGGAGCTAAAATCTACAAGAGGCCAAGAGACAATACATGTGAAGGCTTTTGTGGATAGACAGAGGCTTTCGTGATGGCCTTCGCAGAGACAATAATAGTTGCCGAACTGTTGAAAACCGGATGTGTTCCAGTCGATTCTTTGGTCTGGGGATATTGCAAGGGGGATGTGATGACCCTAAGCTGGTGACACTGCAGGAAAGGCGCCGAAGGTGCCGAAGACCTTTTTGGCTGGCTATTTGGGCGTGAATGTATGGATTCGAGCCCGTTATAAGTAATCGCAATTCATCTGTAACTTGGTTTTAATACCAAAAGCAGTGGGAACCAGGGAGTGAGCGAACAATATTTCTGAGGTGCTGAAAACCACTGTGGCTAGACATTCAGACCATTGCACAGCTCTCTTAGTGCAAAGATGTGAAGGCTGGGTGCCATCTGAGTCTTCACAACAGCGGAGGAGGGGTGGTGCCAGTAGCAGTTGAAGCTACTGTGTTTTATTTATGCCGCCAGCTTGCTCTGCAATGATCTTGCACAGGCCTCAACTAGATCTTTGGGAGGTTTTGTGGGCCATGAGATGTTCATTCTGAACATTTTGACAGAGGCCTGGAGCTAAGGGTATAAGCAGAAAATCACATATCACAGAAAAAGAGGGTATCTCAGTTCGTTAATTTCGGCTCTTCATAGCCTCTTTTCAAGCCCCAAATGCATCCAAGGCTCTCTAAGACTCATTGGAACATATAAGGAACCGATACAGGCCAAGGAAAAATCTTCACAAGACTTGAACATGAAATTTCATGTACTCACCCAAGTTGAACTATGAGAACTTACTGGCCTTTCGGTTCCTGTCATGCATCGGCTTTCTACCATCCGGAAAATTTCCGAATTAAAATCAGAAGCCTTCGGGCAATCAAGCAATGGAATTTGCGATGGTCAAACAGACAGATCTGTGGACAAGTTTGTGCATTAGAAAAAAAACAGGCTGGTTGACAGTTATAATTAATCCCATTGGCTGCTGATATGAGGTAACTCGTGGCATGAGAACCCGCTTTTTACGTGTACAAAGTCCGGGGGAGGCGGCGGCAGGTGGCGGCGGTGGCGACAGAGGCCTTTGTGACCTTCGTCACGAAGGCTGCTGACCTTCGTCAAGAAGGCTGTCAGCAAAATGATCCGATGTCAAACACGATCACGTGTTTGATTTTCGGCCGAACCACAGTCCCATTCTCCTCTCTCAAATAGTTACCAAAACACACTACTTCCTCTCTCTGTGCTGGCTTATTCCTCGCTAATAGTGCAAAGCTTTCTCCAAACAGCATTTTAGGCTTTTTCCTCTCTTCTTGATTGGTAACAAAGGCCTTCCTGTAGGTGGCGAAGGTGGTGAAACCACAGAGGGTACCCTTCAAATTGACCTAGTATTACAGTTTACAGACAAGATAAAAGCTGATTCCATGTGTAAAGCAGTTTGGTGCTATCCTCAGTAGCTCTCGGGCCTGTGAAGGTGGCCACGAAGGTGGTGAAGGTGGCAAAGCCGCAGAAAGTCAGCTTTAAGTCCACGCAATCCATCATTGCACCATCAGAATTGGTCGCCGAGTCACCAGGGAAGGGATGTGTGGCATCCCGAGTGCTGCCAGCCAGCTCACGACGCCAGAGAGCATTGATGCTGGCTTCTGATGGCCGCCGTCTGCACCTGTCCGAGCCCTTGAAGAGTGTGCTTCTTGTGTGTATCCCATACCTGAAAGCAACTCTTGAAGTAGGTACCCAAGCCCAAGCATGCGGCAGGCTGGTCGGCCCATCCAGACCGCCGGCACATTGATGAAAGGAAGGAGGAAGTCACGGGCCTTTCCCGATTTGGAAAGGGGGCTCTCTTGACTAATAGAAGTCGCGAAACCTTCGCGGAGCAGGCACCTCTTAGGTAGGTTATGCTACTACAAAATAACCCACCTAAGAGGGTCTTACATAATGCTAATGTAGGCGTCTGGGGTGGACTCTCGTGCGAGACGTCCGAGCACAGCGTGGACCTTCTCAGGGGAAACGTCTTCCGTCGACTCTGTCACAGTGTGCGTTGGATCAGCCGCGCATGCAAGTTCTAACCATGCATACCTCCTGCCTTCACTTCCGGCTGGGTCTGTGCGAGTACTCGAGCTTTGAGGAGTTTCCGCATCCGCTCGACGAGTTTCTTTGTCCGTTTGACGAGCTTCCGCCTGCTTGACACTACCCGTCACCGCGTAGACGTCCCAGGCCCTCTCCACAGAGATGGTCTTGGTGTCCCGCACCGCGCGAGACAGTCTCTTGTTGATTCTTTTGACGCGGGAGGCAACCTTGGACTTCTGTTCTGCCTCGCCGTATTTTGGGCCGAGAGCAGGTGCGTTCTTTTGAAGGAGTTAAAAACTGGTTGTCGGCATTGAGAAGAATGCATGCATGAGAGGACAAACTGCTGCACTGGTGCATTCTCCCTGTATCGGTACAAAAGGGAGCGTAATTTTGTCATCAAGGAAGGGTGGGGGGCGCTTGACGAAAGTTAAACCCAACGGTCTTGATGACGGGCGGGGCAGTCGGCATGCGGTGGCGGGGGCGGGGGCGCACCTACAGTGTAAAAGTAGATATATACTCAGGTGAAGCCAACCGAGCGACGAATTGCTTACATTCCGTGCGGCGATGGGAGGTGCCTCATGGCATTTTCTGATGCGCACTTATAGTGTAAAAATATCTTCTCGTGAAGCCAACCGAGCGAAACTTACATTCTGTGCTGCGATGGGAAGGGTCTCCCGGTAATACTTTCTGATACCTTCAAATGTCGGCCCCTTCTTCCTGTATCGGTTCATCCAGGATTGGGCTGTCCGGTGGCGGCTCCACTCAGACAGGGGATTCGCCTGAAAAATGCTCAAGTCAGTTGTACCACTGGTTCAGAGTTGACAGGGACGTACTTTGGGCCCGAGCCTAGCGTATAGTTCCCCTTTGCTGCGACGCGTACACTTGCCGGTGGGGTCGTGTGTCGCCAGGGACAGAACCTGCGCCGATTTGAACACCTCAGGCAGTGGCGAGTGCAGAGTGAGACCCACGTCAGAAATCTCCGGCATTCCTTCAACACGACCAAGACCACGGAGCCATTTCTATTTCAAAATTCCAGGCTGAATATTTTTTCAATAAGTTGTGTGAGTACTATCAGTTCGTCTTCTGCAACTTGGCCTTCCCGCCCCGTAAATCCTCCTTTTCCGCTTTTCGCTTCTTCTGATCTGCAAAACGCTGGCGAAGTGACTCGTACAGCTCCATGTTGAATCCGACACACTGTAGGCCCGTGGCCTCCACTTTGATTCCCTTCGGGTAACGTTGCTTTATGATCTGAACATCATTTGGAGGGCGCGGAACCCCCAATGTCACATCCATGATCTCTGCCGCGGACTGCGTAGCACGACGGTGAGGGCCAGGGATTGTCCAAAGCGAAGAGCCCACTTACAATGTATGTTGGCGGGTTCGTTCCCTTCGGTTGCAACGGGCGGAGGTCATGACACTTGTAAGTTCCAACGTACACGATGGAGCCATTGATCTTGACGAACAACTCGCGCGTCCCACCGTGGAAACCTATCAAATCCGAGCCTTCGCTCCATGTGTCAGTTGCACGCTCGTAGCAGGACGTCGGCCCATAAGCAAGATAATTCAGACCGGCCACAGACATGATGCGCTTTGGGAGATATAGAACATGGTTCAAAAATCTGGAAATCGTTGAATTTTACTGGTGGACAGGGGTTATGCGCTTGCCTCCTGGCGGTAGGATCCTGCGATGGCGTCAGTTAAACATTAACAAACGACTACAGAGCGTACTTGGGAAAGATACCCGTGCAAATTTGTGGTGATACTGCATACGGCATCCAGATTCGACGGGGGCGCTGGCGGAGGCCTTTCCGGTAACGGCAACCCAGTGAAAAATTCCCTGTACTTCGCGATAGATGCCGAGACCTGCGGAAAGTCAGAACATGAAATGCAATGATCAAAGCAACCTTGCCTCTGATGACTCTACGTTCTTCTCCTAAATAATACACTCCCGTGAAACACAACACTAACGAACCAAAATTTAACTCACCTCCTTGACTTCTTCTTGCAGACCCTCGACTACCTCGATCATCTCACGAAGGGTCTAGGGAAAGATCAACCTCGATTTCATACTAGGAAGACAGCCAACTGACCTGTCGGAGATCCTCCTTCTCATTTTCCGCCACTTTAGGTTCTGCCTTGACTCGCGAAACCTTTCTTTTAAGGAGTCGACTCGGGCATCCTGTTCAGCAAGAGACTGCAAGGTATGTCAGCACCATCATAACCGATAACCAAAGGAACGATACGAACCGCACGCAGGTCCGTTCCTTCTTCCTTAACCTTGTTGTATTTCGCCTTGAGAAGCGCATAACGCTCGGTGCTAGAGTTTGCCTCGGCGACGAGGGCATTGTTAGCGGTCTGGATGTTGGCGCATGTCTGACGGCCTTTGTTAGTGGTGCAATATTTATTGCCTAGCGAAACTTACCCCTTGAATGTCTTGCATCTCTTCAGCCATAGCTTCCGATTTTTTGCGCATCTTCTGCAACGCCTGGCAATACCATATCGAACGAGATAGTTGCACATGGCAAACGCACCTTCTCCACTTCGAGCCGCTGTAGTCAATGAATTAGTACGACGAATCGTCATGCTGAAACAGGTCGTATCCTACCTCCCGCAACGCCTTCGCCGCTATTTGCGCGCTGTCCTTGAGTTGGCCCTCAAGCTCAGTGCATTTCTACAATATCTGTCTCGCCATCAGCGCCTTGGGATACACGGTGAGGACGTACCGCCTGCAAGGCCTCCCTGAGGAGACATTCATCCTTGTGTTTCTGGCGTGTATCCACCAGAACCGTGTTTGGCTTGGAGTCAGACTCTGAGCTCATATTCTGGGGAGCCAAGGCATTCAAATACAACGCATCGTGAGTAGTAAAAAGACTGACCACGTCGGTACTCTCTTGCTTCACCCTCAGCACGACATCGCGACTCTCTTTCTTGACCTTCAACTCGTCTTGAAGAGCCTCCAGTTCCCGTTGTAATTCCGCTTTTTTCTGCTTGCAGTTGTGAAATTTGGATGCGGCGCCGGGCTTCGTGTTTTCCTGGCGCTGTATTATGCCGCTTTGATTGGATTCGAAGAACCAAGGAATGTGAGTGACTCACGACGTTGGCGAGCTCCTTTTCAAGCTCGCTTACCCGGGCGCTGGACTCCTCCAGATATTTTGAGAGGTATGCGAGGTTTTCGACAATGTTGGACTCGGAGGCCATCGAGTCAAAGCAACCGTGGTCAATTACTGGTGCCACTCAAGAAAAGGTTCGGTTATCCCCGTGACTGACAGATCTGTGACGGCAGTCGGTGCAAGGCGATCCAGCGCTCGTCGTTCGAATTCATACATACATATATCAAAAACAATACAGACATCCGTCTAATATACATAGCGATGTACACAGGTGTCTCGTCTCGAGCAACAGTGGAAAAGGAAATGGAGTAACGATACACATGGAGAACGGGCAAATCGAACGCAAGAAAAGCAAAGAAGGGTGGGCTCAGCACGCCCGGTACCCGCTCGCCAGCATCCTAATCTCCGCAAACATCCTCTCCTCCTCCCTCCTCGTGCGGCGCGCAGCCTTCTCTGCGCGCGCGCGCTCCCCATCGTCGACGAGGTTCCAGATGTCGTCCAGCACGACGGCGGAGTGCGCCTGCGTCCGCGCACGCTTCTTGGGACGCTTGTCGGTTGGTTCCACCGGCGTGCGCCCATTGCACTTGCTGACGCCGGACTGTGCGCGCAGCGGCGCGTCCTTCGAAGCGGGGCGGGGGGCGGCACGGGCACTGGCGCGCACGCGCGGAGGAGCGAGAGGGCGGACTGCTGAGGAATACGGAGCCGTGCACAGCCCCCTGATGCGGGTCCTCCGCGCGTCGGCCGTGGCGCGGATCTCGAGGCGCTACTTGGAGTACGGTGCAGGGCGCCTCTTCTCGCGCGTCTTCGAGCTCGGAGCGGCGCGGCAGGGCCGGGGAGGGCCGTCGCGGTCGGCACCGGGGATGGGGGGCAGGGGCGCGAGCCTGGGTGTGGAGACAGTGGGAAGAGGAGCGGAGGTGGCGGAAGCGGAGATAGCAGCAGCAGGAGGTGCGGCGGGAGGTGCGGCGAGGATGCGGGCAGGGGCAATGAGAGTAACGGTTAGAGCGCCGAGGGCGTCAAGGGCAGATTTGGGCGCAACGGCAGGCGAGGAGGCTGCGGAGGGGTGGAATAGCGGCTGGGAGATCGCCGCGAGCATGCTAGGGGCGATGGGGTAGTTTCGCGTTGGGCGATGTTGTGTGAAGGGCTGTAGAATCGTCAGAGAGAAAAATGAGACTGGGCGAGTTGACGTACGCGGGCAGAAGGATCGGGCAACCACTATACAAAGGTCAGAGAGCGTAAATGGACTGGGCGAGTCGACGTACGCGGGGTGACACGGGCTCGCGCCTCTGCGCGAGCAAGAAGTCTACCGACCGCGAGAAGGAGGGGTCGTGAACGATGCAGACCATGGCAAATCGGCAAGCACTGAAGGAAGGGGGCGGTGGTTGAAGAGAGAGACGGAAGATGACCAACGCGCCGTTTTTTAACTTTTTATAAGTTGGACGCGCCCAATCGCCAGCTCACGATCAGTTGAGCGATCGAGCAGAACGGGCACGTCACGACGTTCGACGATGACTGCGTTTAGCGGGAGCGCCTGCGCGCGGCGGGTGAGGATACGATCGTGGGCGACAACGGCGACACGCACCTGCGCGGCGGCAGCCATATTATCTGCAGCCACTTTCTTGGCCCTTTCCCTCGTTGGACGCGATCGCGACTGTAGAAGCTTGGGTCTTGCCCGGAATGTTGTGTACCAATAGCCATGAAAAGCGGCGGCGTTCAGGCAGTAGAACACGAAATATAGCTGCGCGCGCAAGAATTTCTTTGCAGGAACAAGCCGCGGTGCAGATTGGAGCCAAGATGATGTAAATGCGGCTAGATGTCAACCATGATAGATGTGGGCCTAGCCCGAGTCCCTCCCAAACACATAACTTGAACAACTTGAAGTTCCTTGAAGCTCCAACAGTTGAAGTCATTACCCAGCTCCACTTACGGTAGGCGAGACGGTTTTGGTTCGATTTCGACAGCGGTTGTCATTTCCGGTTTCGGCTAGACGGTTTTGGTTCGATTTTGACAGCGGTTGCCGTTGACACTTTCAGCTAATCCCGAGGCTACCACTCATCGTCTCGTCTTTATGGCTTGCATATTCCACCAACTGCATAATAGGGCTGTGGGATGTTCCAATTTTATAGATTCAAAAGTGTATGAGAGCCTTCCTTGTTTTCTAGCGGGCTCCCGCCATCAATCGCGGCGATCATTCCCAATTGGGACAAGCGCTCGGGGGACCGCTCCGCGGTCCCCCTCCCCCTTGATTGATCACAGAAATTCAAAAATGTAAAAACCCTGGATTTACAGCTGTTTGCATGAGAAAACAGATAATAGGACGAAGGAGAGACATGACTGAGGGATATGTGCAGTGCAATGTCGTCGTTTTGAGTGTTTGTTAGCTTGCTTGACTTCTTGCAGGATTCGACGCTCAACACTACTGTAGAATATTTTGAAAGGCCAAAGCAAATTCCAAAGTACTTTCCCCTTAGATCTGGCAAGCAAGCTTAGATAGCCAAAATGGTCGTAATAGTATAAATTTTGCTATGCGCACATCACCAGCCACCAAAATTAGGGGTGGAGAAAAAAAATTGACATGCCCACTTTTTTTCATTTTTTTCACCCGCATGTCAACCATATGTGGCCAATCCACCCAGAAATATCTTTTCAGCTCACCCAGTCTTGATTTAAATTGAAATCCTTCTGAAGTAGGAGATCACACTTTTGCTAGAGGGATAGTAAAACTGAGGACACACAATTTCCAAGATGAAAGTACTCAGTAGCAGCTAGGTGTCACACAATTTCCAGGATGAAAGTACTTAGTAGCAGCTAGGTGTCGCACACCATATATCGTCTGGGATTATTTTTTGTGTTGGGCGATGCCAGTAAGGTAGGGTCGAAAACCTCATGAAATTCATGAAAATTTTATAGCAAATTTCTAATAAAATTACACCTGCCTGCGAAGCCTTTTGTCAGATATGATAAAATTGAGGTTTGTGATAAACCACTGGCGGTGTATCGCAATCTGTACTCTACAGACTTTTCTCCCTGGTCAGGATTGATGAAATAGCGAGTAAGCCATTGGCGCCGGTTAAAGCGTCTCGGAAGCTGACATTCAAGTGCCAAACCGGCGCCAATAATAGTCCCTCTTCATAAAAAACCGGCGCTTAAATGAGCGTTTAGGTGGTGGCATTGGTTTGGCATTGTGTACATTTTTATAGGCACGCGCGCCGCCTTTGTTTCAATGTGGTGGGAGCCATCTGTCAATGTTAGCGCCACGCAGTGTCTGTCACGGGTAACATCACGTGCCGACAATGCCGAATGATTGATTGCCCGTGGGCTCGCGAGAAAGCACACTCTGGAACCCCGATGGGCAGCTGCCGCGGTGGACGGTAATCAGCGGAGACTCAGCGGAGCTTAAAGCTTCTGACGGCCGGACAGGTCTTATGAAGAGGGAGAAAACAAAACCTCGGCCTACCTAGCTACTCACCCCAAAAATTGATGAGATCGTAAGGGCATTGTACTGGGGTCGAGTAAGGCGATGTGCCGGAGCCGAACCGCCGATTGGATTGTTGGTGTTGGCCGCAGCGTGCCGAAGATGATGGAGCTTGAAGCTCGTAATATAACCTTATGGGGATAAAGGCTTCAGACGGACAGGGCTTAATTTTATAAAGAGAAAAAGAGAAAGAGAAGTGAAGTGAAGTGATACTGCCCATGGCCTCGCACAACCTCAAAAACCTCGTTTATTTTGGCCTAAAAATCAGCGGGAATAACATTACTCACCGTTTCGAATCTCGGTGAGATCCAAAGATATTCCACTCACTGTGTTCAGTTGTTGTTTTCTTTCAGTTGTTCAAAACCATTTGAACCATTTGTTTGCTAACCATTTACCGTTTGGCCCAGCCAGCAAATCAAACGAAGATAGAAACGATTAAAGCCGTTTGAAACCGGTTTCAAACAGAAACGGTTGGAGTCTTACTGCATAATCATTTGTAGCATATGTATTGCATATTGATATTCACTGTTCAGTCACCATTTTCCTCCGCAGCATCATCGTCAGCATTATCAGCATCATCCGGGTTCAAAATCTCATCGCCACTCTGAGAGCCCTCCGTGGGCTCTGGCCCAGGGATGTCTGCCATGAGCTCAAGAGGGAACTTCTCATCAAACTGAAGCTTCTTGCACAACTCATTGCACCTATGAGTTTCGATGAAAGTCTCCAGTCCCTTGGTACCAAAATCTCCCAGTCCGGAGCCCCTGTACCCGGTGCAAGTTAGCCACTGTGAATTACTGCAAACTGAGATGTAAAAGACAATGTACCCGTTGCGTGTGTGTGTCATGGGATCAAATAAGATGACACCATCGTTGCCATTGACACGGGCAGAAGTTCCTTGAAGATCAGCAAACACAAGAGAACTTTCGCCGGAGCCAAATGTGTAGTGCGCAAATGCATGGACCGTTTTGGCAGTGAAGTCCAAGCCGCGCGGTGCGTGGTTCAAAGTAGTGGTGTACGAGATGATGGCCTGTGAGGCGCGCTTGGGCTCAATGAGCCACGTAGGGCCCACCACATCATCGAGAAAGCCATCTTGCACCCCAGATGCAACAGAGGGCATGCGGGTGATCTGCACTGGCAGCTCCTCGCCAAGGAAAGCCTGGGTGAACTTGAGATCTAAGAGAAATAAACCAATCAATACTTCACTCTTGTATGCACTGAAATCACTGACACTGATAAACGGGGACCTCCCACTCCTTTGCGCATTCATAGAATTCATGCAGCAGGTGTTCACCAAGGGCAAGCCTGAAAGCATCTGCTTCGAGATATGCACGGTTGTCGGCACGATCAACAACTCTGGTGACAGTCTGTGGCTGGTCTTCCGAGGTGCGGTACAGGCGCTTTGCAACATAGCGCTCTTCTTTGCCGTCTGTGTTGACAACTGCCAGCTGAAAAAGTGGTATTATTCACTCAGGTGACTCAAAATCTGAATTATACCGCTCACATCAAAAGCAACCTTCATCTGTCCATGTTATTGAGATTATTGTTTGCCCCGGAGCTCGGAACAAAGTTACTGCACATGGTTCCACTTTATTGTTGCCCCTGCTACAACTGTAGGTTTAAATAGTGGCTTGCCCAGTCAACCATAAGCACACTGCTCCTCATCTCAATGCCCAATCCTACAGGCAAAAATGGGACCCCTGAGAAGATAGGCAAGCGCGCGCATTGCCTTCCCAGTCCACATTTGAGGCAACTTGAACTGACCTTGTTTATTTTTCAGTGCCGCCTGATAATGTCTTAAAGAAGGCACTTCTCCGATATGTCTTCGAATTGGAGCTTGATTGTGAAGGTCAGCTTGCAGCACTGAAGAAAGACTTCAACTATGCAATCAGGTGCAAGTCTACCTTTCATCTCCTTCATGCTTGATTCTAACTTGTGTGCAGTTTATCGACACTGCGGAAGCTCAGAATACTGTGCAATTTCGTTCAATTCGGCGGTCACGCATCACGCACCCTCTGTGCCGCGATGAATTTTGGTTTCGGTCACGGGTCACGGCACCCAGTGCCGAATGTAAAATGCGTGACATTCGGGCCAAATCTCCCTTGGAGGTGCAAAAAAGGCAGAATTTTCGAAAATTTCCGTCTTGAATGCCGAATTTTTGGAGGTGTCACGCCAAACTTGGTTGGTTGCCGAAGTGCCGAATCCGTATTTTGGGTCACGGGTCACAACTCGTGCCGAATTGAACGAAATTGCACAGTACGCCTAGAACTTCCGTCTGTTCGCACACAACAGGTCCCCATCAGTGAATTGACCCAGGCAGTCATCGACGAGGTCGAGAACGACCCTGCACAGCTACGTGGACCAGACTTCATCAAAGATCAGTTGCGGCTTAAAATGTTACTGGCGCCTCGGTGAGTTCATGCTTGCCTTTTTGTGATATGACACTGCTCATCCATAACACCAGCGACCTGATTCGCAACATTATGATCACACATTTCCCCGGCGGCTTTGATGTTCGATACCCTGGGCGTAAGGGAATGCGTGTCGCTCGGGTTCCCTTACGTGCGAGTGGCCCATTTTTTGAAGTGAGCAGTGATGGACATGAGAAGATATCTGCGGCTGCGCTCCGCATGGGGGGTGTGGGCTTCTCTGTGTATGGCTTCAAGGATAAATACACTGACAGTGTACTTTTCCTCAAAATCTATCCGGATGTGAGGTCGTCTGGTGCCGGCGGCCATATCTTTCTTGACTTTGTTGAGTCCACCGGCCGTGTGTCGCCGTCACTAATCTATGTCAACTTGATTTGACTGACTGTTGGCACAGACATTCCAATCCAGCTAACCACCGACAAGGGCTCTGAAGTCGGTTGGTTATATGCATTCATGTCAGTGCTCCGGTGAGTATTTTGCACTGGCATACTCTGCTGCTGACCTCCCTCACCCCGTCACAGATCTGTGTATGCACCGGATATTGACCCTGCAGTGTATCCATTCCATGTCCTGATCAAGAGTGTACACAACACAGTCATTGAAGGCTTCTGGCGACAATTTAAAGAGAAGACAGGATTGAATTTAAAAGATTTTATGCTGCATGGGAAAGAGCAGCACCTCTTCAACCCACACGACGCAATGCATGAGTTCGTAATTTTGAATTCGCTTCTGCTTGCATGCTGATGTCATTAGGCCCCTGTTCTACTGGGTGTTTGCACCGCTGATCCAACAGGCACTTGATGACTTCGTTGACTGGTGGAATCACCATCGTGTTCGCCACCAGCATGACAAGATCATGCCTTCGGGCCATGTTCCCGCTCATGCACTTGACTATCCTGAGCTGTTTGGTGCGCTTGATTGCCGAATCGCCATTCCACCCGAAGCAGTAGCCGAGCTGCGACACCAGCTGGATGAGGAGGAGGGCCCAGCCTCAAAGTATCAAACATTCCCGGGCCTCACACCCGAGTTCAACATCTACGCAACAGAGATTTACGAGAGAATGGGTGCACCGGCACTTACATTGGCAGGTGCATGGGATATCTTCGTTGAGATGGCGCAGGAGATTGCCTTAGACCAGGCTGAATAACATATATATATTCTGTTTCATCAATGTTATGCAACATAATGGCAGGTGGCCACGGCGGGGAGCACAGTCTGGGATTAGCCGAGAGTGACAACAATAACCGCTGTCAAAATCGAACCACAACCGTCTAGCCGAAACCGGAAATGACAACCGCTGTCGAAATCGAACCAAAACCGTCTCGCCTACCGTATCCACTGGCCCTAAAATCCAAATCTGATCACCTGAGCCTAGCATCTTGAATCCTTGATCCAAGTAAGCATTCCGTTTGCGCTGTGGGCTCCGCTAGACAAGTGGCTACCGTTCGCTCCAAGTTCGCTGGTTGATGGAGAAGGACAGGAAAAGGCAAGAGCATGCGCCGGTTGCCGACTCCGAGGATCACAATCGCCGGGAACCCCCGCAAATGTCTTCTTTTACCCTCGAGCTCGCCAGATGTGAACTGCGACTCGAAGCGCCCATCACCTCGCCGCTGCTGCATCGTTCTCCCCGTGCTATGACCTCTCGCCACCCAGGCACCTGCACACGCCGGGTCACGACATTTACATGGGATGAGCTCTAGGTTGAAGCCGAAAAAACCCAGGGTCGACTCCTCTCCTCAAAACAGCTTGACATCTTCCGACTCTGGAATAGAACACGGGTTGCTACTCTAGGCTGTGCTAGGTTACTTGGTTCACACAGTAATCGACCCTGGCGCCTATACTGAAGCCAATTGATTCAGTCTGCCAGATTTACTTTGGTCGCCGAGATGAACTTATAAGCTTCACCGCCAGCCGTCCTTTGCTCCCTCTGCCCACATGTCTGGTCTTGACATCGATACTGCCACTGCCGCCCTCATTTCCCAGCTCACGCTTAAGGCTCCAACCGTTTCCGTTTATAAACGTTTATACACGGTTTCAACCGTTTTCATTTCCATTTAGTTTGCGCAGGGGTCCAAACGGTTTACAAACCGTTTTTACACGGTTTAAACGGTTGTGGAAACTCGATCCGCTGACAGTGGACTTACTGGTGGAAATCTGACAACTTCTTGCAACTAGAAGTGTCTCTTGACCCTTTCTTGCACCTCTAAAACCGTAAATGATCAGGTCCTGGTCATGAAGTGCTCAACTGGCGGGATCCATCCAAATACGGCAATTGTTGATGTGATTGATGGCTAGGCATTGATGCGCAGTGCAGCTTGCGCTCTTCGCAGTCTGAACTCAACAATCACCTCAACTCCTCTGCTGAGTGCTTTTTGCTTTCAATGAGTGTACCGTCACTTAACATGTCAGGTTACCACCTGTGTTGAATTCATGTTGAATTTCTTGATTCAACGCACATCAAGACTCTGGTTGCAGTGTGCACCTTGCATTCAATGTCAATTAATATTGTAGTGCTCTACTGCCGGAATGTGCTCTGTTTTGGCGAAGGTTCTTTGCAATTCCCACAATGTTAGGAGGCAATACTTGAAAGAATAAAGACCAGACAGCTCGATACATCCACTGGTTCAGAAAAATCCGCGGAAAATACCGTTTATAAACTGTTTTAAACGGTTTATAAATGTTTTCTAACCGTTTCCGTTTAGTTTACGGGGATCCATAAACGAAAACTAAATGGTTGGAGCTTTACTCACGCTTGATGATATCGCTGAAATCCGACATTTGAGCAAGGGCAAGTCGAAGGAGGGAGCTCTCCCGTTTCGGATGCAGAATGCGCCCTGATAGCATGTTCCGAGGAAGCCCAGGAGGCGCTACGTTTCTTCCAAGATCTGGAGATGGCTCGCAGCCTCGACAATGCCCTTGAATTGGATCAGCCGGTCCTCTCGGTTCTCTCCATTGTTGAGGATGGCTTACAGGATGATCATGCCTACGCTGAGGCCCTGGAGAACGGACGGGCGCTCCCTGCGCAGTCCGAAGTTCAGCGGCTGATGGAGGATCCCGATTTCTCTCGTCTCAGGTAAGTTCTTTACGCAGACTCCGGAAGCCTTAATAATTGAACGTTCTCTTTAGCCAAGATGTCACGGAGAAACCTGAAGATGGTGGCGAACTCAGGGACGTCGATGCCCTCGAAGAGGTTCAGGAGATGAGACCCATGCGGTACGCCCCTCTGCACTTTTTATACATAGTTTCACGCATGGCAATTGTAGAGCACACGCAGCGCAATGTGTTATATGCCGAGATGATCTACGCGCTCTCACTTCGTTCCAGGCGCCTTGCAGCCATTTCTATTGCCGCCAGTGTCTCTCCAATCTCGTCACTTCTTGTATCGGCGATGAATCCCTCTTTCCTCTGCAATGCTGCCGGCAGCCTCTTCCCATGGATGGCGCGCACGGCGTATATGGCCAGCTAGACGTTCGCTTGCGACTGTCGTTCGGGAAAAAGGCTGTCGAGTTCGCCACCGTGTCTAAATACCGCCTGTACTGTCCTCGACCCACATGCTCGGTGTTCCTCGGGTCCACGGCCGACCACCTCGACAATGTTGTGTGTCCGCGCTGTGCAACCGAAGTCTGTGTGGAGTGCAAGCAGACCGTGCATCCTGGCGAGGTGTGTGGTGAAAGTCTGGCCGTCCAGCAGGTGAAGGCTTTGGCGCGCGAGCAGCACTGGCAGACATGCCTGGGCTGCGCCCAGATCATTGACTTACAGCAGCACATGACGTGCCGGTGCCGCGCGCAATTCTGCTATGTGTGTGCCGCGCGCTGGAAAACGTGCTCATGCCTCAACACCGCGGAACAGCGGGTCGAGAACGAAATGGGTGCACGCGCGCGTGCAGCGGCACCAGCAATATTCCAACAGCGTGTGGCACAGCGAATCGAGAGGCTGCGATATGAACATGACTGCGCAAATGGTCACCGCTGGAGCCGACGAAATGGCCGCGCGCGTTGCGAAGAGTGCCGCTACATGCTCCCCGAGTATTTGCTGGTAAATTATCTCTGAAATTTGCGATACCTTGGCTAAACCATTTGCAGGTTTGTAGATCGTGTGGTATTGCGGCATGCGTGCGCGCGAAATCGGTTGTAGTGTCTCCCTGGAGAGTCCGAGTAACTTTGAACCTAGGTGCAATTTTCTGGACCAGTGCTCGATGTGTCTATAGGAATTATGTCGGAAGGTCTCACATTTCTTGGGTTGTATATGTATGACTTAGTCGATGATCGTACTGAATACTGTCCTCTTTTCTGTAACTGAAGCCTCTGAAGACCCCTCGAAGAATTTTGGAGGCTCCAGATGAAGGTCGCTTTACACTCTCGGATATCGAGTATGTCGGGCAAATGGAGGGAAACTATCCGAAGGCTCCGAACAAGGTCCAAGTCGGGGCGCATCATTGTGCGTCACTGAATATGAGTCACCATGACATTGTCCAAAAACGGAAACCCGACTTGCCTCCAACACTCACCATCGTTTGGTGTCCCTTCGCAAGGCCTAACTTCTGTCTGAACTACTATGACCCTCGGGCCCGGAGGCTCTAGCGTTGAAGATCCTGCTTTGAACTCACTGGATGGGTCTGCCAGTAACGATTCTGGCGAGGACCTGATTCCTCTCAATCCGAACCACACCGACAGCGCAACTGGTTCTCTGGCTAGATTGGACTCGACGGCACTATGCATCCTGCACCTCACATCTCATGGCCATCGCTTTGGGCCGTTGCGCTCTCCTCCCAGTCCTCCGGGAGGCTCAGTGCCCCCAGTTCTTCAATACGACATTCGCTCGCTCCCCAATCCTCCCAAGAACGTCCGCGCCCAGCAAACAGGCCTGAATAAGTCGCTGCGCGAGTGGTTATTCTCTCGCCCCGAGTCGGTTGCCAAACTAGATGAGGTGTGCGCTGCGATTGACGCCGCCCTCGATGAAGTCGCAAAATCGGGTGTAGGCCACTCCGAACTCCACGTTGTGGTATTCTGCGAGATGGGGAAGCATCGTAGTGTTGCGCTTGTTGAAGAGCTATCCCGCCGCGCATTCTTTGTTGCCACGGAGAACGGACGGAAGAAGCGTCCTGTCGTCGTTCAGCACCGAGATGTAGCCCGGGGGAAACATGATGCACGCAGGAAGCGGAACCCTGCAGACAGTTCCCAAGAATAAGAGTTATGTACATAGCAAAGGTGCAAAACCATGAATGTAATCTTTGCCTTTGTGCTGATAATATTTGCAGTAGATTGAGCGGGCAATTGTTCCAATCTCGTGTCTCGGTCCACTGGGTGTTTTAAAACTCCGACTGTAACTTCTATAAACGAAACTTTTGACTTCAATGATCTCTACCATCGCCCGTCTGGCTACCATGATCCGCTCGATGGCGATTTGCATTGAGTTCTCTTGTATCTTCTTTTTCCAACCCAATATCTGAGGTAGCGACCGGCACCGCAGAATCACTGGCTCGGGCATTCAACGTTGTCTTCTGACGAGTTCCCCTGGCCCGTCAATGTTTCCCGAATTAACGATTGATCAAAATCTTTTGGCGAAACTTATTGGCCTCTGTACTCGAACTACGAGATTTTGAACGTGCCTCCCGGGAAACGATGCTCGCATTATCTCGCTCTCAGCTCCGGTTTTGGTCACTGTATTCCGCTCCCCAATATCCCGTCCGTTAGCTTTGAATCTGGCAGTTATCCAAATCACTCATGAACAGTATCGGTAAGCAAGACGGAGACGACCGCTACCTATAATCTTCAAGCTGGAGACGCACAAATTGATTCAGGTACGTGATTCCATTGTTCGATCGAGAAGGCTCATTGTAACTGGTTAGTGCCTAGTGTGTAGGTACTCCGGGTTACTTGAATATCTCTGCAGCAGGCGTTGATGAGATATTACGGGAACCAATATGGACTACATTACACGTGAACTCTTGGACCGTCCCATCCCCCGATCGAACTATTTTAATTCTGCTTATGGCTTATCCTGACAGTGTGACTTCGCAGAGACGGACCACAAGGGTCTTATCGAACGGGATCTTACCTGAGTGACTCGGATTTGAGCGGAGACGTTAACGCCTATGGAATTTTGAAACGTAGGTCACCGCGTTGATCTATGGAATGACCTTGCACTTACCGGTCGTTTCATTGTATTCCATGGGCTGGAAAAACGCTTGTGATATTTCGAAGATGGCCGTCGAGCGTGCATGGTATAAATAGAAATTCGGGAAGACCTTGAGAGTCCTTGAGTGCCTTTTCGTCTTCGGATCTGCGATAGGCAGGAAGATCATCCAGCGATATGTCCGGCGCCAACTTCACTCAAGCTTCTGTCGATCAAGATCGATACTAAACTCAACCACGTTCGGCGATTGCAGGTGATTCTCGTGAATATCTTGGTGGAAAATAGCCCAGGATCGGCCTCTTCTACGCGACGTGCAACACTGAGTTCATTCAAACAAATACACAAGCAGAGCAGAATTCAAAGCTCGACACTCGCTGCCCTATGGACCGGCTCGTCGATTTTCGAAAAAGCACTGCCTACCCCGACCATCGGCCATCGACAGCCTCGAGGCCCAGAGTCAAAAGAGAAAGGCTCTCCTTCAAATTAATTCTCAAAGTGCACTTCAAGCTGCTTCAAGTCCTTAGCGGCGGCCCCCGCGAGAAATCACATGCCGGCCTCGATGCTAAATGATACAATGTCCTCGATCACTTGCGCAATTCATTGTGCTGATTCTTCATCCCTTCCGCCCTCCCGTCCGCTCAGGTCCGCTCAGTGGTGGAAGTAAGTGAATCTGCAAAGCTGTCGACGTCTGCATTGTGCAAGATATTTACATGTTTTTGAGGAAGTAGATTTGACGGGCGTGTTCAGTTGAAAAAACAAGCTTGAAGAACGAATTGAAGAAGGCACACGACCAGAGTAGACCCAATCCGGGAGAAATTACTCCACTTTTGGTCCCGCTTGGGATAGACCAAAATTGAAATGGAGACCCGCGAGATATCACATGCCGGCCGCCTGTCTGTTACGATGTTTGATAGCTTGGATGATGCAATGTCCTCGATCACTTGCGCAATTAATTGTGAGCGCCGCTGATTTCTGTCTCGCGGTGAAAGCAAGTCAACCACATATGTATATGCGGCGTAGGAGGGCGTAGGCAAACTTGATCGGCGCAAGCGCGTTCTGTGGAAACAGTTCAACAGTTGGACGACGGACAGAGGCTGAGCACACGACCAATCATCAGGTTCGGATTACTCCACTTTTACTTCCGCTTTACTTCCGCTTGGGATTTCAAATCGAGAATGATATATATTGAAATGGAAATGGAAAAGTTCGAGAATACTCGAGAGTGGAATCGATTTTCAAACGAACGGGATTACAGGTGAACTGCAAGCCCACCCTACGGGCCCCTCGCAGCCCGCCGCTCGGTCTCATCTTGGTCTCATCGCTATCTCTGATTCGCGGCAGTGCCGCCGCTTCGAGTTCGGGTGACGAGGGCTGACGCCGCTTCGAGTCGTGGGAGAGCGTATCGATATTTATAGCCTCCAGGTATCCCAATGGGGCTCTCGGGGCCTTTAGGTTTGAGCTGTGTTAGGTTGCGTTTGCTAGCATGTCTGAGCCTGTTCGTTCTCACGGTGGGTCGCGCTTTCAGCTGGTTGGACTTTAATAGGAATAATACTCAGACGGGCACAGTAAGGTGAACGACTATATTCAATACCTAATAGGAATAATACTACGATACCAATAAGTAAGAGAAGAATAAAATAAAGGAAAGAGAACATACCTCAGACGGGCACAGTAAGGTGAACGACTGAGGTATGTTTCTGTGTAGTAACGGGTATAAGTAAGACGGAAATAAGTAAAAGATATCCGGACGGAGTAGCGGAAGATACTCCGTCGATGGGTGGTGTTACAGATTACAGAGGGTAGGTTTACGCAAGCGGTACAGATGTATGGCGCGTCGAGCCTTTACTTCAACAGACTTCTCATAATCCTCGACAGCCAGATTGATTGAACCGAGAAACGAATTATGAAGCTTGGTGGAGCGAGGCGAAGCGAAATGTACCTTATTGTGTCGAGAATCACATGGTTGAACTTCCCTCTCGGTTCGGTGTGTTTCCATCTCACTCGTTGCAGGTCATTGTATTCTATCCCATCGAGCTCTCGTCTGTTTCCTTTGCATTGCCAATTCCCTTGTTCCATCCTCGTTTTTATTTTTTTTCGCCTGGGCTTTTACTTACTTTCATTTTGATCTGAAACTGGAGCTTCAAGGCGGGAGTGGAGCCATTGGAACGAATTAATTTGCTAGTAACATCACGAGTCGCGGAGACGGGGAGCAAGCGCAGTGTGTGAGTCCCTGGCGAACTGAACTTGAAGGCGGCGGGCTGCGCGCGAATTGGATTCATCGAGACGTAAGCGCTCGCCGACTTCATCGATATCACCATCGAGTTGAAGTTGGATTTGAATTTGGTTTGGATGCCAACCAAATTTCTTTTCTCGGGTTCGAATATGACGTGCGTGTATCACTCCTCGATAGAAAGAGAAAGAGGGAAAGACGTACAAATCCACGGTCACAACGAGATCCGACTCGAGCTGAGCTCAGTTCCGATTCAAGGAGGGACAACCCACACCCGGATATATTATCTGCGCCCAATATAAGTACGTCCGAGCGGCAACAATCACCCCCAATCAATGCCGCGCATCAGACCACACAAAAGTAGACTCGGGAGTCGAGGCCCGAGGAGCTGAGTAGAGTAGACTGGTTCAGGGTCGTGTCCGAATTAAACTGAAGTTTGATGAAAGCCTCGAGTCAGAGAAGACTTGAGAAAAACAACAACGTTAACCACCGCCTGAGGTCTGCTGTTACTTCGGGTTCGAGGTCCCACCTCGTGGGTTACATTTTGAGTAAGAGTACTGGACCTTCGAAAAAGGGTTAGAGACAGGTGAGAGATCCAAAGCGAATCAATGAACGGGTACATCCAGATTCCACACACCATAACATTCGTCGCTCTATAGATATGGGAATGCGGCAGCGCCCATCGGCGTCGAACCTTCCGGCGAGCGACGACGATCAACAACAAATCAACAATCAAACCGAGTTCGAGCGTATGCAAGATCTCGATACCGCCGCCGTTGACAAACATCCACGAATCCGAGATAAGACCTGAGATCGCGGGGTTCAGTTTCGGGTTGTTGTTGTCCAGCGGGCAGCGGGCAACCGCAATTTGTTGCAATTGTCGTCCGTTAGACGTACATATATGTCAGTCGGTATGGTCTGCAATGATAGACAGGACAGGAGTGTGGTGTGGTTGTGGAGAGGAGGCCCGAGCCAGCCGGGAAGGAGGTGGATGGGGTGTAGATCAAGCGGGGGTGAAGACTTGAGGTGATGACCAGTCAACCGGTGGAGTGTGATCTGACAAGAGAGTTTTGAGGTGAGCATGAAATTCGAAACTTGAATAGTGGATCGACTGCCACCAGCGACGACCTGGCATGGTCAAGAAAAGAGGAAGGAAGGAAGGAGCGCTGGAAGGAAACAGACTCGGAGCGCCCGAGGTTGCCCGGTGGGTCCCCGCGACGACGCGAAACTCCCATTACGGAACCTATAGATACGCCCGAAGCCTCTCAAAGCGCAGCTTGAAGCGACGACGATCAGCCATCCACCCGTCCTGTGCCAACAATCTGCGTACCCTGCCGTACTCGTTTGTCGTAACGCGCCGGTGGCATACGCTGTCTGAATCAGTCTGATTGAAGGTCCGCGAATCAGGAGAGATAAGAGCCCGGCCCGAGAGAAGGTCGAACGCGAGGCCGAGGAGGGAGGGAGGGGTGACGAAGGGTGGGTTGTGGATTGTTTGGAAGAATTGACTTAGTAGGGAATGATCCCCACCGTGCCATATACGGTTACAACCACACCGTAACCGTAAAGTCTTCGCAAAGAGGGCTTACGGTACGGTACCGTAACCGTACTACGGTGCCGTACGGTTACGACGGGGATCCTTAGAATTGAGGCGAGGGGCGGGGGAACAGGACGAAGGGCTCGGGAGGGAGAGGGGTGAATTGCAGTCGCAATTGGCATACTTGAGCTGGGAGGGAAATACGAGCCGGGCTGTGTCGCGATGCTGCGAGGCATGTCGGAAAAATGGTAAATTGCTTGCAACAGCCTGGGTCTACTTGGGACCTTGAGACGGCTTCAGAGAGCTTCAAAGGTGTGGTGGAGCGACTTGAAAGTAGTCTCAGACCGTTTCGAGGCGTGATAGAGCGACCCATAAGGCGTCTCAGACCGTGGCAAGCTTCACGCAAATCCCGGTAACCTTGAGAGCCCTTTAAACCAGTTTGGAAGGGGACTCACTCCGAGCAGTGGGGCAGAAAAAAAAATGATATTATGAACACGTAGATACATGTCTCTCATCAATACAATCAATTGCAATAATATAATGTATTCCTGCCTTCTTATCAAAAATTGGGCAGAGTATAAAGTGCCGCGGGTGACGTGCTCCAACACAATCAAGGTGGAGGTCGTGAGAATTGTTGTGTGCGTGACGGCAAGCTTCTCCTTCGGGTTTGGAGCGTTATATCCGAGTGTATACAGGTAGGAGCGTGCTGGCAGCATCTTAGCAATGAGGTGGAGCGAGTGATGTCACCACTATATCAACCCGCAGCACGGTGGGGGCCGTGACCCCACCTCTCTTACTTTCGTACCACCACCACCCCCTCGTCCCCACCGTCCTCAGTCAACATAGGTATACGATCTTTCAGTTGCGGCGGCCAACTGCTGATCTCATTCAGGGTTGATCCGAGAGTGACGTTTTTGGCTTGGCCAAATGGCTTGCGCCTGCGCCAAATGGCTTGTTTTGGGCGGGGGCGTGGATTTGGCTGGCATCACCCGCCCATGCCCGGCCGAATGGCTTGCAAGCCATTTTGTTGGCTTGGCAAGCCATTTTGCCGGCTTGGCATCAGCCAAAATCGAGAAGTGGCTTGCACACTCTGCTCGCTGGTGGAGCCTCCAGTGCTCAATCTTTTATGATATATCGGTCGTTGTTGTCCTCCCCTAGGGCTGTACCACAATGCTCGCATATTCATCCGCATCCTGCCGAATGCTGCTCATTGCTGCCATTAAATGTGAGTTCAACTTTCATTCCAAAGGCAAGCCAACTGGCTTGGAGGCCCCACCACTATGTTGGACCTCTGAGCATATATTGGCACAGCAATTTTTTCCAGAGGCGTTGGCGATACAGATATATTCATCAAACTAGTCTTGAACTTGGCACATTTCTGACTCATGGATTGTTACTGGTGCAGTGAGCCAAGTTTCTCTGTTTTTATGACTAGGATATATTTTTATAACCAAAAAGATAAGCATCAGCTTCTCTGAACATCATCTGTTGCACTCAACAGTGCTTGCTTGGACTTTGTTGAAACTTGAGTCCTGAGTAAAAATATCGAATATATGAGCAATCATTGATTAGAATAGCTGGGAATAGACATGTTCAGTGGGTAAAGTGGTTAGTTCAAGGGGATAACATGCGAGGAAGCTTTGTTCTTAATCTCAATCAAAACGGCGGGCGCAAGCCATTTGGCCTGATGCCATCAAACTTGCGACCAAAAGACCGAAAATCAGGCACTTAAAGCACTCACAACCATGTCCATGGTCTATGAACTAACCCCTGCTACTCCTGGAGAAGAATTCAGAGCCAATTGATTTATTTGCGAACGGTTGAACATGTCACAAGCCATTCTGCCGACAGACTGGCTTGTATCTGGCGGTGGGTGTATTTTTCCTTATGTTGAACTTTAAACATCATCAAATCGGTGTTTGTCATATATATGCACTCACCAAGACTGCTAGAATGCTCAGTGCCATTGAATTTGACCCCACACCCACCGCCTGCCAAATGGCATGCGCAAGCCATTCTGCCTGATGGCATCAAGCTGGACGGGGCACGGCTTGCAATGGGATACAGAGCCAAAACCCGGATCCGAAAAAGACCCGGATCCGAAAAAATTCATTTTGAGCGGCATCCATGGGGTCTCTCAGGTGGGTCTTTTTTTGTAGAATACCTTCGAGGACTAGAAGTATTGTGGTGCAAAAAAACTGGGTCCATCCCACTGGTTGCGCACACAAAAAATCGAACAATTGCCAAAAATGGGTCAAATTTTGTCAGTTGCAGTTAAGGCTTGAATGCTTCACACCAAACCATTGTCATTCATATGTGTGAGATGTTGTAGATGGTCAGCCATGGGGTTTGTGTGAGAGAGGCATCTGTGCATGTATGGTTGGTGCGTGGTGCATTAGACCTCACTGTGATCTCGCATCACCGGCATTTTCGGATCTAGGGCAAACTCGGAATTTGGCCAAATAAGTACAGGCGCTGTGCCATACAACTACTCAATCAAAAATCTTGAAAATATTCGAGAGTACACTTCAGCTATATTCTATACCCTAGCAGCACTCGGAACTTTGAAAGTTACCTTCCACGGCCGTAAACAGAGGGTCAACTTCTTTTTTCGGATCCGGGTTTTGGCTCTGTATATCAAGTACAGGCAGTTATGGCCTTAAAAACATGACCCTGCACCCTAAATGAGTCCATACTGCCATCTAGAAAGATTTTCAAAGACAACTAACCTTGTTTGAGAGCGGTTGAACATGGCTTAAGCCATCACAAGCCATTCTGCCTGATGCCATCAAACCGGCGGGCGTGTGGCTTGCAACGACAAGTGCAGTGAAAGATCGATGAATGAGTCTCTGGAGCATTCCGAAAGCACTCACATACACTATTTATCCTGTAGGTATATTTTGGGCCAGAATTCAGTTGATGGAACCAGACAGTATCAAATGAAATGGTCACGTCACGCTTCCCCTGGGGTGAGGCGTGATGTGACTGCGACGGGCGGCGGGGGTTGATTGACATGTTGATGTTGTTATACAGGTCTCGAGTTGTTGGAAGTGGCCAGTTGGTTTGGGGACAATGACAGCGAGCTGAAGAACAGTGTTAAAGAACAGCCACGGCAGCCAAGGCCGTTAATCGGGATGTTGTGAACATGACCATGAAGGAGAGGGAGGATGGCAGGCAAAAGATATGAAGAAATTGAAGAAACTCCTACAGTGAAATACATAGCGTAGCCGAGCACAAGCCACGCCCCACGCCCCAAGCCACGCCCGCCCACGCCCGCCAAGCCAAATTCAAACTCCGCTAAGCGGCGCAAGCCATTCAGCCAAGCCACTCGGCTAAGTCTGGGTTGATCCTCATCACCCATGCCGACATGGGTACGAAACTGGTACCAATTTTTACCACTGTTGATTCGAGCTTGCATGTTTCTCGGGTTGATTCTAGCACCTTGCTCAGGTATATGTGCCTCCTTTCTTACCACAATTATCTAATGCCCACTGTGCTTAGGACTTCGTTTTAAATTTTTTGTTACAATGTTCGATCTTACGTGTGTAGCAACGTGTTTCCCTCCTTGCGTACTACCGCTAACTAAATCCAGAATTCTAGAATTAATTCCTTATACCTTACTGGAGGCCGCCGCCCCAGTACAACTAATTAGTTCATAGCTGTGGTAGTAGTATTGATTAATACATTGATTTTAACGATTTTTTTGGTGCCTTAATGCGAATATTCTGAGCAGTGCAAGGTATAGGCTGTTGAGAGAGGTATGGGGGGGGCTTGCGAAACCTTGAGTGTTACTGGGACGTCGGCTGTCACTCATGCGCCTTGAGAGACCTTGGGAGTCACGGTGTTCCTCGGAAGATGTTACGGATTTCTTACCTGTGTGCTGCAAGCCACTTAAACCATATGACCTTGCGGCGTCCTGGGACGCGTCCCCGAGACGTTTGAAGCTGATCAGGATTTTTCCGACACATATCTCGCTGAGGGTGGTGGTTGAACGCGGTCGAAGTGAGTCCAGAAATCAATCGCGTCTGTTGGAATCGAGGCGACCCACCCAGGTATCAGGTATCAGGTATTACAAGAGCGCGGTGAGGCACGACCGGGCAATGTGGTTAGTTCGATTGCCGTCCGTGTTCGACGTATATGTGGCAGTCGGTATGGTCTGCGCTGACAGTGGGGTGCGGCGTGGTTTGTGGAGAGGAACTAAGGCCGCCACAATGTATGTAGACCGAGCCAGCCGGAAGGAGGTGAAGTCGAGTGTGATTAATTTTTCATGCTAGGGTTTTGAGAATTCGAAACTTGAATACTTAGTAGACCGGACTGCCCGCGCCGTGCTATGTTGGCCGACACACTCGGACCGCCGACGTTGTCCGGTGGTCCCTGCGCCCATGGGCATAAGTATGTACGGAACCTATAACTATAAGTAATTATAAATACGGGGCGACAGCAGCGACGATCAGCCATCCGTCCGTCCTGTGCCAACGTACCGTGCCGTACATACTCATTTGTCGTAGCGCGCCGCTGTCTGAATCAGTCTGATTGAAGGTCCGCGAATCAGAATCAGGAGAAAAAGATAAGAGAGCCGCCCGTGGCGAGGGCGGACGCGAGCCGTGTCGAGATATTTAATTATTACTGCAAGTCCATTGGCATATCTCGCTAAAGGTGATGGTTTGAACGCGCGTACGTAGGCTACTAGGAAATCAAAGTACGCGTTGCGTTGGGGTTTGAGGGGGGGTCCGTGCGGGACCCAGATATCATGATCACTGACAGGTGGTATACTTAATGGGCGCCAGTCAGGGAAGAGTAGACTGAAACAAGAAGAGAGCGGGTTCGGGAGTTTGGTGCCAGGTATAGATAGGTCAAATGAGCAGTAGTGAACCTGCCGTACTAGACTGTCTGATTTAAAGGTCCGCGAATCAGGGGGAAAAGATCAGAAGACTGAGGTTCGAACGCGAGGCAAAGAGGCGACGAGAGGTGGCTAGCGGGCGAGGGAGCTTCAAGTGAAGGGAGAGGGCTGCCTGAGCGAAAATCAAGACGTGACTCAGTTGAGGCGACTATGCTGGCCTGAAGGAAACACGAGCCAGAGCCAGTGTCAAGTGTCAAGATATTATTCCGCAGGTGCGAGCGCTGGTGGTTTGAACGCGACATGTACATGGGGAATGGAGGCCTGGGCGACAACAATCACGTTCGCTGAGATTTGATTCAGAGGTGTATGTGTGGAATTCGAACCCAGCTGGAGAGGGAAGCGCGTTGCGTGTGAGCAGAAGAGACGCCGAGCGGTGTTCGGAGTTTGGTGCCAGATATAGGTCGAGCGAGCAGTGACGCTCGGTTGCGATTGGCGATCGCATTCTAGAGAGAACGGCGTTACGTGCGGCGGGCTATTTCTGAAATCAGAATGTGTATTCAGGAATGGGAATCGCAGAGTCTATCATGGTTTTACGCCGAACAGAGATGCGCTGCACCTACGGGAGCGTTTGTGGGAACTGAGTTAGCTACTTGCTAAACGCACGACGAGGATGGGTTGCCGAACGACTCGGAGTTTGAGGCCGAGACCGAGTGTGCAGGGCTGTGGTTGGCCGGGGAACCGAAGAGACGTGAGTTGACTATCAATGAGTGCATAAAGGAGCTAAGCGTAATATCGAGAACAACAACGCCTCGCGGGAATAAGATTTGGGTGAAGCTTTGGTCGGCCGGGGTGTACGACCCGCACAGCGCGTACAGCACTGGCGGCGGGACGTCGGGTTGATGCGGCATCTTGTAATTGGGCTGATCGAGGACTGCTTGCGGACAGGAACGAGGCAGCGCCACAATCACCGGATATCGCACCATTACGACTGTCCGAAATCGGGAAAATGGATTCTGGGGATCTCCGGGATGGGAGCAAAACCACGGGCACTTCGAGCAGCAGCTCTTTTCCCTACCCATGCCCGCTGTCTGACGTCCCCTCCGGTCCCCGCCCCCGCCCGCCCCGTTTCCGCCCGTCCTCCCCCCCGCACCCCCGCCTGTGAAGGATCCCGCTTGGTGTGAGTTTGTCGTGCCCCAGTGGAGGCGGGACGCTGACGCCGCCATACAGATCTCGCGACCCTTCTCAGCTTCCATACTTCCCGCCCCGCCCTCCCCACCACCCTCCCAAAGGCAGATAACACATCCCAAGCACGCTTGAGCCCTGCTCGCTGCTCAGAGAATATCCCACCTCATAACCGGACCAGACACTCGCATCCTCCTCCTATCCCGCCTTTTCCGAAGAGAGAAGAAACCAACGCAACCGCACGCACGCACGAGCCGCTGAACCTCTTGGATCGCGATCGTCGCCGCCCTGCCCTTGCTTTTGTGTTTTTTTCTGAATCCCACCACCGCCGACTTTCCCGCCAACTTTTTTTTCTGACCGCACACACACCGATGGCTATCACTACTGCTATTTCTGCGAGCGCCGCGGCTGCTAACGCCATCAAGGGCGAGCCCGCGTCGCCTACCGCTTCTTCCTCTTCCAATGACACCGAGGCCCCGAAGACCAATGACGCTGCTGCGTCCACCCCCACCTTGACCGGCAACACCGCCCCCGCCGGCACACCCCCCAAGCGCCGCGCCGCCCGCCGCGCCAACACCGCTGAGCGCCGCGCCACCCACAACGCCGTCGAGCGGATGCGCAGGGAGACCCTCAATGGGCAGGTTTTGTGGGTCTAGTAGATACGCGCGATTATTTTTGGTGTGGAATGCTGATGGTATTTTTGCAGACCCTCGCGTCCCTCCTCCCCCCGCTCGCGGCGCTGCGCCGCCCGAGCAAGGCCGCGATCGTTAGTTCGAGGTGTGTGTATTTCCTGCGGTTTCCGTCAGACGATCCTGCTCGCGCGCCGGCCCGGCGCGCGCGATATGAAGCCCCAACGGAGCGGGTGTCCGCCGTCTGTCGCTTCCTTCCTTGTTCTCAGTCCAGCCTACTCGCGGGCGCCGGAGGAGGCCCCTAAGGCGGGGCGTGGGGAGGAGACTTTTATCTGCACTGGCCCCACTTCCTCGCGCTTGTGCCCTATCTTGTTTCTTGTCCTTCTCTGCCCCCGTCCCCCTTTCGTACACCAGCTGACTCGTATTATTTCCTCACAGCATCGCGACCGTCAACGCCGCCGCGCGCCACCGCGTCCTCGCAGCGCAGACCTTGCGCTCGCTCGCGAGGGAGTCAGAGCAGTTGAGGAGGGTAGGTGTCGTTTCCTCTCTTTCCCACCTCTTCTTTATTTTACTCTTGCTAAAAATTGATTGTAGGAAGTAAACGAATGGCGCGCGCGCGCCCGCGTCCCGCAGCTCGACGTCCCCGTCCGCTCCGACGCGCACAACGCCGTCCTCCGCGCCGAGCTCGAGGACTTTGAGCTCGAGCTCGACTGCCGACGTCTCCCTCGAGGAGGACGGCGACGAGGGCGACGAGCCTAACGACAATCACGACAACAACAACACCGAGGCGGCGTCGCCCGTGTCCCCCGCCGGGGCGACCCCCTCGCCCGCGGCGGCCTCCCGCAGCAGCTGCACGCCACCGCCGCGAGCATCAAGCGCGCGCGGAGCGGGTCCGCGTCCGGTCGCGCAGAGCTTCTACACGCCCTCGCCCATCCACACCGCGATGCCGATGGCGCCGCCCCGCCCCCACCAGCAGCCGCTTCGCGTTCGGCGTCGACGCGCCGCCCGCGTCGCCGTCGTCCGCGAGCTCGGCGAGCGGGAGCGCGGGGTGGGACGGCCCGGGGACGCCGCCGTCGAGCGCGGGGATGCACATGATGCACCCCGCGATGATGGGCGGCAAGGGGTACGCCGCGTACGAGGGTGCGGGCCGGGGCAGGCGGGCGCGGCGTACGACCTCGGGCTGGGCTTCGACGGCGAGGAGGGCCTGCTCTTCGGGGGCGGCGCGTCCGGCGTGCCGATGGGCGTGGCGGGCCTGAACAGCGGCATGATGGGCGCGGGGATGGGGATGGGGATGGGGATGGGCGCAGGCGGGGCGGGCGGCATCGGCAGCTGGGCGCACACACCAACCCGCAGCACCCCGCGTTCCACCTCGCGCACGCGCAGGCCGCGCACCACCTCCAGGCGCAGCAGGCGCAGGTGCAGATGCAGGTGCAGCAGCAGATGCGCATGCGGGAGGCGTACGAGCAGCAGGCGCAGCTGCAGGCGCATCTCGCGATGGGCGGCGTGCACATGGGGATGCCGATGGGCGGGATGGGCGTGCCGGTCGGGCGTGGCGCAGGGGCAGTATCTGCACCAGCAGGGTTTGGGGAGGTTCTAGGCTGAGCGCCGCTCGCCTGCCTTCAAGACCCCTATACCCCGCTCTAGACTGTACCACCACTTCAGCCGTATGCCCCCGCCCGCATATACAGCATGCTCCGCGATACCCCCGCCCGTTCCACTCGTATGCCGCCGCCTCGCACCATCCCGTTTATTGTTCAGTATCCCTCGTCTGTATACCTCGCCTCCGGCGTCGATCAATCCGGTCGCTTAATGGGACTGCCAGATTTTATTCCCTCGATTGCCCCCGATCGCTATGCTCGCTTGCTTGCCTGTACCCTCCCCACACCCACACCCACCTCCGCCGCCGGACCCCGGTGCTCACGGCCCCGTCACGCCGCACTCGCGGCCCAGACCCCATAGACTGTACCACCCACACGCTCCTTACCTATCTTACTGTACACCACCTCATCCGTATCTGTACCCCACCCACCGCCTATCTATAAGTAGTCTCTGCTGGCTTGCTTGCTTGCCCGACGTTCTTTACTTTCTTTCCCGTTCTGCCTTCCTGTGCTAGCTGAATCGTTTCTTGCTACTCGCCCACTCGGACTTGCCCTGGCGACTCGCCCACGCACTCGTTTTTTTTTGGTTTATTTTTGCTGTTTTTGTGTAGAAGAAGTGTATGTAGGAGGAGGAGGGGGAGGTGTAGAAAGAAAGAGAAGAGGAGGAAGAAGCAGTAGTAGTGTACTGTAAGTAGGAAGTAGGAGAAGAAACAAGAAAATAAAGTAAAAGCCGTATTGCTGTCTACCCGACGTAAATGAATACGACTCCGAGTAAACGAATACGACTCCGAGTAGAGAATTAATCCGAGGATCTCTCCGTCCCTGAGCTTCTATCGTCGTGCATACGAGCTGTCGTACGCTTCTCTTCTTCCTCTTTGCTCTCCTTTGTTCCTCCCAGACGTGATTCCTGTAAGTAGATCTGCGTCTTCATCCCCGCTTCTCAGTCTGACTTCTCCGTCCTTATCTCGCGTACATACACACCCTTTGTCCTCAGCGGAGGTAATGAAGCCGTCTAGTTTGACGCTGCCGTCTTGACTAGCTAAGCTTGACTCAAGGAGGCGATAGATCTATTTTTGCTCCACCACTCGGGCGCGTCGGACCCAAGGCCGTGGCGCCAATGACGAGCTGCGGCCGTATGAGGATAAACGGAGAAGGTGGACCGTAGACGAATACGAATAGGGGTTAGTAAGGATACGTACCAGCTGGTGAACGACTGCTGATTGAGGCGGCCCGGGATTGAATTCATCGAGTTCGAGCTCTAGCGTGGTCCTGTAAGAGAAATCCGTATCTCTCGTGCTTTGCGAGCGCTTCCGTCGGAATTGGGGGTTCTTCTGCATCTCCCGCATCTCCTGGATCTGTCTCTCCAAGTCTGTTGCGGTTTCAAATCCAACAACAACAGTCAAGTGGGTCGAGTCGTTGGACGTTTGATCGCCGCGCCCGCTCCTGATTTGGTTAAAGAGAAAGAGTCTGCTGATTTTGCGGGGAGGGACCGGGTTTGGGGTTGCCGGAGCCGGAGGTAGGCGGGATTGACGGGATGTTGTGATGCTGTGATGCCCTGATGCGATTTCTGCCACCCTCCGACGACTTGCTTGCAGCCTGCTTGTGGCTGGTCAAGTCCACTCTCCGCAAGCCATGGATAGATATACATAGCCGAGCGCAGTTAAGTCGTCCACCGCCTCACGTCGACTCGGATCCAACCCTTCTGGCGTGCAGTGTCGTTTGACTCAGGTCGCTTCAAAAGACCGCAAGTACACGCGGCCAGTCAACACCGCAGCCCATAACACGTAGCCCACGGCTCACTTTTTTTCCGCGCAGGCTGTTGTTATGCTGACTTGTCCGAGTGGCGCAGATAATTGTGATTCCGAATACAACTCGACGAGGACCGCGTCACCAAATAACTCAAACCACAGCTTCACCAGTCCAAAGATCTATCCGACGCACATAGGAAGAGGAAAAGGAGACTTACCTTAACCTGCCACCGTCAACAACACAACTGTGTTCTTCCGGAAACGCCTAGTCAAAGCGCTTCTCAAGCGTTTGCGCATTTCATAATTTCACCGAAGCCGAATTAAGCCGTTTGTCAGTGGTACCTTGGCTGGGATTGCCCGTCCCCACAGTGATGTTCCGGACTGTTTCATTTTTAACACTCGCGCTTCCGACAATGCTTTGCTGGGCCTTTTCTTCCTCCGCACAAAACGCTCACCTCCAGATCGAGCGTCAAAATCGGTGTTTTCCGGACATTTTCGCATCTGGGGAAGGCATAAAGTCAACTGTCTGGGTCACGCGAATCGAAGACCCTTAATCCGCTCGCTTTCGACGCTGCTTTACATTCACCACATTTGACTCGGCAGAGTGGTGTTGAAATCTGGAGAAAAGCCGCGTTCGCTGATGGATTGGTACCATTCTTGAGCGCTGTTGTCTGTTTCCATTCCTTGTTCTCTTCCCCGCTAATTCCGGTCGTTAATTACAGGCCGAACGGAGTGTGGAGGGCCGGTGGCTACGCCGTTCTCTCTATTTCAATCCGTGCACTCTTTCTCTTCTCTTCGCTTTGTCATCGGCTTGTCGAATAGCCTACCCTACCCTCCGACCTTTCAGCTGCATCACCCAACTTCTCGGATGAAACACGGTCATTAAGCCGAAAAGCTTGAGTGAATCGCAATCAATTATATATGAGAGCAGTGGTCTAACTATCTTTTTGAGACAGAATCATCGCCGAGTAAAAATGCGCCATGCAACGTCGGACACGTTGGCAAATCTTTCAATCTTTTTAACTACCGAACGCAATTGAGCTCAGGCCCCGGGGCCCAATTCGGACTCAAACGCACGAGGGTACAGACTGTGTTCAGATCGGCGTGGATGCCGAGCCCGGAAGTCTCCTCAAGAAGACTTATAATTATGGATGACGGTCTTCTCTTACCGCAGATCCGACCACGACATCGCTATTAACAGAGGAAGGCAAGGCAGGCGAGGTCTTCTCGAATTCCTGGAGCATGCTCTTCAACGCCGCAATCGGCCCGCACTTGCAATATCGAAGCTGGCTCTGGCGAGCCAACCAACCTCGAGGAAACAACCGTTTTTTTAAGCATGCATGAACAAAACGAATAGGACAAGACAGTACGGTGCGCGTATTTCACCGTGGGAGAACCTCTAGCTCAAATATGATAGGCGTGTGGCTCAGATAGGCTCCGAGGTTTTGTGCTCCGCGCTCAGATAGGCTCAAGATCCCCTCCCGATATGCACTTGTGCTCCGTGGCTTCAATAGGACATCGGGGCAGGTCCGCTGATATGGTTACAAGCGTCCATCGGGTTGGCTTTCTCCGAGTCGAATATCTACATTTACAACCCCGACGCTTAAATAGATGGTACGCGGCAGTACTAACCCCATCCAACAAAACTTTAATCCCATTCCAAACGCGTTGCCTCCTCCATCGCCTCGTCACCTCTCCCTCCACCCTCCTCCGAATACCCTCATCATCTCTATCCGAATACAGCGGGCATCTGCGGCACCCTGTCTGTGTACACCGTCCCTGCCCCCCTTCGATAAAGTGATCGCAAAAATGGGTCTTCCAGACCGAAGACTGATCGCGACCGAGGCTGGCATGGCAGATGTGGCAGTATTCTGCGCGGCAGAGACAGGTGCAGTGGTTGCATCCGCCATCCTTGACGAGGGCGGCGGAGCAGGAGGGACAGGTTATATAAGGGATTTGTCCTGAGATTCAAGAAAATCAGTCCTCGAGCGAAGGGTACGGGCGTGGAGGTGAGAGATAGAGAGGGGATATCAGACATACCACAGCACGTTTCGATCTCTAGCCTCAGGTCGTCTGTTCTGCACTTGTGGTCGTCTGCAAGCCCGGGTTGAAAATGGGTCCCACAGCCTTGTGGCGGTAGACATGTCAAGAAGTCGCATTCCGGGCAGTGGAAGCGCTCTGGCTTTTTTATGGAAGGAGAAGACCCGATGTATGAGCTGATGGTTTGTGCCAGCCTGCGCCTCAGGCTGCCATTGTTGGGGATCTGTGGCGCAGGCAGGTGCTCTGTGTCCTCACGCTCGTCCCCAACGACATAGCTGCAATGCGCGCATGTGATGAGAGGGAGGCCAAGCCCATGAAGCTGTCTGGCTATGATTGCCTTATCCCAGGAACGCCGCAACTGCGGGGAGAGGGATTGGGTGTCGAGGATCGAGGAAAATGGGAGACAGTAGCAGCAGAGAGGAAACGTGGTTCGTGGATCGTAGGAGAATGCAACGTCCTCCAGTGATCATGGCCGTTGTTGTGCTTTCGAAGCATTTCAGGCAGTACCAATGTCGATTTTCGTCTGCTCAAACGCTTGAAAGTCAGTATTATAGATGATAATTGATATATATACGTGCCATTGGAACATGATACAAGATCGCCCACCCAGAGTTCATCATCACATATAGTGCATCTTTTGAATTCCCCAAACCAAAGGCGTAAACAGGATTTCCAAGCCTCAACCGCGGCATTGTGGGCGGAATAAGCCAAGTCAAAGATCCATTCGACCCCAAAGACTGCTGCGATGGAGACCCCATTGCCCGGTGAGCCTATCCGTGCAAGGCGTTGAGTGTTTTGAGCGGTCATGGGATAACTCGTGCACCAGGTGTTTAGACGCAGAGGTCATCAAGGGGCAGAAGATAGAGCCCCGGGATCGAATTGTAGGCACTGCCCGAGGACTCGAACAAAAGGATTAATTCGCCGGTGAAGGAAGACGGAAGCCAGCTAGCAAATAGATGATGACAAGGCAATGGCACACAAAGCACGCGATTCCTTGACCGACATGGAACTGCATCATCCATGGCTAGGCATAGCGTAGCGATATTCTAACCCATCTACCTTCAATGTCAAGGCAAGCCTGTTGTCCCTCAAAGTCAACCCAGCACAAGTGACACAAAAGTGACAAGATTCGACGACCACGACGTGTCGAAATCGGAAAGGGGCGGTGCCCTGAATCAAGCCGCCAGAATACCGAAACAAAATTCCACGAGATCAGAATCCGCAACGCTACCCTGGCCCATCATACTTATCGCTGGATGGGCTTTCTTTACCGCAGATCCGGAGACGATAAAGAAGAGGTACTCGGGATTTTCCTCAGTTCGTGCACCATGCGCACTCAACCTTGGCACCCTCTGAAAAGACCCCGGACGGGCCGAACATCCTCGAGAAATCAACTTCTTCGAACGGGTGGAATATAAAGAAACGGCAAGTGCAAGCCACACTATATATTAACGCACGAGACCTCCTACTCAAATCGTAGGCGTCATCCGCGTGCGCGATTCGGATAGTCTGGAACTCCGAACCGGCGCCCCGCGCCCAAACAGGCGTAAGATTCTGCCACCACAAAATCATAGTGGATCATGATCTTTGGACCTATTCCGGTCCACCTGCCCGTCTTTACCCTGAATGGAACTGCTATTGGATACGCAGACTCATTCTGCTATGTCGGAATCACCTTTCAATCCATCGAATGAAATATCTTTGCATCTCACTATACTGCTGAAGGGTCCGCGGCGCGCAAACAGGCTTCTCTGTTTTGAGCATAGATTCCTACATAGGGAGCCTGCCCCCAAAATAATGCCGTCTTCTCTCTATATGGCATGTATTGACCCACACCTTGTAAGTGGGGCCGATGTCATTGTGGACGTCGATGGCTCTGCTCTTGCCCAATTGGAGAAAGTCCAAACGGCCTTCCTGAGACGACTACTCAGACCCAGAAAATACTCTATGCGTGCACCGCTGTTCACTGAGCTGGGCCTCATTCCCTTACGCTTCCGAAGGCTGATCCTGGCGGTGGGTTATCTTCGCGCGAGAAGGGAAATCTACTCGGTGTTCACAAATCTCGAAATAGTAGCCTACCGGTGAACGAGGTACGGGGAGGGTGGGCATGGCCACCAATTCAATTTGAATTGACAAGTGCATCAGCAATACCTGGGTCGGCTACGTACCTCTACATAGTCCTACGTAATCCCATAGGTGCCGTATTCCCTGTATGAAGGCCCCCCTGTATGTATTCACATGTATTTTGGAGAGGAGAGTTGATTAGGCCTCCAATCAACTTCTCAAAGGACCGCTTCGCTTCTTTTTTTCTTTCTTTTTACTAACATTTTACCAACGGTTACCTCAAATCAAACTCAATCCCTGCGGCAACGCGGCCGGCACCGGCGCTCTCGACGTCACCCCCGAGCGTGACCCGCCATCGAGGTTCGCAGGAGCGATCAAATGCCTCTGATCGTCGTCGGCGACAATGAGGACAAAATTGTAGCATAAATTATTCAAAATATATATGCTGCGGGGACGTTACGTAGCATACATAATATTCGAAAGAACCCGAATTTGGTGCGGTGAATACCCAAGGAATACCACGGCTTGATCTCGGCCCGATAAACCGGACTCTTTCTTCCTTTCGCCCACCACCGCCGCTGGCAGCACTCCCGCACGTTCGTGCCCTGGGATGACTGGGAACCCAATGAGCCTTTTCAGAGGGCCTCTACTCAGATACGAGCCACTCGCTAACTGCTGAAAACCGCCACATAGCACCCTCTCACACTTCCCCTGATGATTCCCTTTTTTCTCTGGCTCCCTTCTCTGGCCTCCTCTCCAGCCCACTCGTGCCTCCCTTGCTTACCCATGGTTGTCCTCCCTTGCACACAGTGTTCTTGCCGCTGGCCCGAGCCATCTTCGCACTTGTGCTCGAGCCTGCCTCGCCCGCTCTGCACGACCTCCAGCGCCCTCTCCATTGGTTCCAGTGGAACTCGGACCCTGTGCCACCGCCCGCCCTCCGCTCGCCGCTGCAATTTGGTCGTCCCCACGGTCTTTCGCTTGTCTCACACCCGCGCTCCTGTGTCGCAAGAGTGGTCGCACCCTCGTGCGCAAAGGGTCTGCAATTCACATTCAACTGCTCGCCTTTTTTTGCTACAGGTACAATAACTTGTCTCGCACAGGGTGTACTATTTGTCCCTGTGATCTTCTCGCACACGCCAGGGTGCATGCACTACTCGTACTGTTCGTTCTCGCTCTCGCTGGCAATTTTCCGGCCTTGAAATTCCTTGCCCTGCGCCTTCTACTGGCACTATGCCTCGACGATTGTTTAGGGATCATCGGTAGTGCCAACATCAATGAGCAGTCCCAGCTAGGCGACCGGGATTCTGAGCTGGCGGCCGTAATCAGAGGCGCCCCCATGCTGCGCGCACATTTACTCATGCAGCCTCACACTCTGTGGCCACGGAGTACATGCCGCGTCATCGCACGAGCTCGGATCTGCACTGCAGGGGAGATTATGGAGCCTCGGATCGCGGGAGGCACGCATCTGAAGCGGGGAATGTGGCTTTGAGGTGCGTAGCTTGAAGTCTTGATTTTCTTCACAGTGCTGACTTGTTTGTGCAGTCAGCAGCGATCTGAAGATGAAGGAAACGAGAAGAACTTATCGACGGAATGAGTCAGTAGGGCCACGTGTAAGTAATACATTGTGAATATATATTGCTTTCCTCTCCCTCTCCACTCGTCTGAATCCCTGTCCCCGCCCTCGCAAGCCCACCATACTGTGCACTTGCGCCTAAGTTGTTGTCAGTCACGATCTGCTCATGCTCAAGCCTGTCTTGCCCGCCCTGGAACCCACGCCACTGCGATTTAGTCGCAGTCCCCACGGTCTTGCGCTTGTCACCCACACGGTCTTAAGGACGGGGACGCTCCAACCGATACAAACCCCATCGTACTACGATCCAAACCTTCGGTCGGGGATGGCGAAGGACACGCACTTTTACCACACGACCGTCATGTACAAGGACCACCAGCTGCCGATAAAGATGCCCTTGGCGACGTTTCCCGAGGAAGTCAGCGAGGTAGGTTCTCTCTCCACGCTCTTGAGCTCATGCTGACGGTTTTCTTCAGTACTCGCTCATCACCCTCATCAAGGTGTTCTCCTCGCAAGCACTTGTCTCCGGCCCGCAGCATCCCCATCTGCACACGAATGTCCCGCAGACACACCCCACAATAATCCTGTTCAATGCGCTGGTGACGGGCAAGCACATAATATTTGTAGGGTACCAGAAGCCTGCGGGCAAGGTGTCGAGTTTTGTGCTGTTAGCCTGCGCACTGGGGTGTGTCGTGCTCCACGGCTTCATAGAGCGCGCGTTCCCTTACGCCAACCTGAATAACCGGGACGAGTGGGAGGCTGTGTGCATTTCTTCTTGTTTACCTCAATCGTTCTGTGTGTGGCTTACATAGTGTATCGCTAGGGCCTGTGTTTATTGTGGGTGTCACCAACCTGATCTTCAAGTCTTCTCCAATGTGGGATCTGCTGCTTGATATTTCGACGGGATCAGTTACATTCGCGCGGGATATCTATAGCACGTATCCAGTCAGTGCCAGGATACCTTTGGGACTCGGAGTGCCGAACATGGTCCGGACTGCGACTTTCAACACAGAGACGTCGCTCGGGAGTGAGGAGGACATTGTCCGCTCCGCAAACGTGAAGGACGGGGCAAAGGCGGACTTTACCAAGGCCGATAACAGCGCAGGTATATATTTCCCGCATCCTCTCTGCTGCGATGAGTCTCTTTTTGACAATACTTAGATTAAGTTGGCGATTGAGTATCATTATGGGGAGAGCCTTGTTCACGTGCAGTTCACGGAATACGTGCTGCGATTTGTGCGGCTTGCATCGCAGTTTGAGGAGGACACAACAGGAACAACAAAGTTTGGGTATCCGAGTCACGCATACGATGGCCGGGCGCCCAACCCCAGGCTTGGGAGTGGGATCGTCTTCAACGATGAGAGCGCTGACCGGAAGGAGCTTGCTGCCAACTCCCATCGCATCGAGGCGTGGTGGAAGATGAGCAGCTATGAATATATCTGCGAGGTCTGTTCACCTTTTTCTTTGTAACTCTCAACCACCCCCGACTAAGCGGAAGAAATGCAGGACTTTAGAAAAGCCCATCTGGGCTTTGATTTGTCGCACCAGCTCTTCCGCATGCAGAACACCAGAACATTGTCGGACCCAGAGGTGTCTGCGATCATGAGGACGCTCGCAGAGAACATCAAGACATATGACCAGGTCGTCGAGGTACGTCAGTTTATCAATGCAGACTGCCGGCCAGCGCCCATACACTTTACAGCTACTGGCGTACTTGATGTTCCACGGCGGGCTGCTGCACCTCGCATTTTGTCTCTTCCACCAGAAAGAATCTGTGCGGGATGCGACAATGGATTTATTCGACCAGCTGCGCGCATTTTCTGTGCGTTGTTCCCTCCTCACGTTTGCTGGTCATGGTGCACGTACATCCCGCCGCGCCCCACCCAGGTCGGTGTCCTGTTCTTGCAGGCACTGAATCACTTTCAGCGATATGACATCTGAGAAGATGATGTATTCTCTGTAGCCGTCATGGAAGAGTTAAGCAGCGCGCTTGGCCACGCGGATGTCCGGACTGCAGAGGGTAAAGATGGTGTCTGCCGGCTTGAGAGCCATGTGCATGAAGTGATAGCTATAGATCAGAACTGCATCGGCGTTGACGGAGGTCTGTTTAGAGAGCGATAGATAGTCCCAAGGATGGAGGTGTATGCGGAATCGAATGAGGTTCCGGTTGGGTTTTTAAAGAAATTGAGACTTCATGAATTGTCAACCGAGGACTAAGAGACTTGGTGAAGGCGATTTCTATCAGACCGTTGAGAACGACGGTGGTATCATCGAGCGTTAAAGTCTGGTTACAGAAGACTTAACGCAAAGTGAAGCCAAGAGTTGAAAGGGCGGATGAAACCCAATACTTTTAACAAGGGTTTGGAAAATCTGCCTTGGCTTAAGTTCAACAAAATGATAAAGCCCCGGAAAATGGCATACAAAAGATCGCACTATGGTTGTCAACTCGACCCAAGCGCTCCGAGCCACTCTTGAGTGGTTCGTGAATGGCGGTTCCAGAAAAGGAAGGCGTGCAACTGTGCTTCACCACCTTTTAACTACATACCACCATCATCATTCAGCGTTCCATGGTGTCCCCCGTTCCCTGCCCAGCTAGCCACAAACTACTGTCCCAAGGACAAAGAATTGCTCAAGATCCAAATCCTCCTTGTAATATTACACGGCCAGAGCTTGAATACACCCGGGGCTGATGCGAAGAAGATGGCATCAGGCGTCAACTATTTGGTAGACTCAGGCTGTGTTTATATGGATTCAAGTCGAGATTCAAATTAAATCTCAAGGTGAAGTGGGAGAATAGAACCAGGCCAGCCCTTTAGCAGCTTAACCCGAGCATTGATTTTGGGTGGACATTTATCCGAGTTTGTCGCGGTTCGGTCGCACATCACCGCATCCGGGTTACACACCGCTCAGAACAAAGTTTCTACTTAGGTAGAAACAGAGGCAGAAAGAGCGCGGGATTTTTGCCATTGGTCCGGAAAATGCCGGGACCAATGGCAAAAATCCCGCGTCTTTCTGCCTGTGTTTCTACCCAAGTAGAAACTTTGTTTTGCACAGTGTGTTAAGCGAGACATCAAAGCAAGCCCCTATTTTCTCTTGCTCTCATTATTGCGACCATGGATTCCACAGTCGAACCAGACACCACAAGTTTAGTGCACCAACCATTCTTCAAGCATATATACTCACCGCTGGACTTCCCAGTTTGGGAGCTAGTCCACAGCAATGCTGGTATCCGGTATCGCTGCCGAGTCTGCAATGACATGCATTTGCGAGAACTCAGGCGGACTGGCCCACATGAAATGACACAGGACCACCGCAGTGCTCTCGAGTATTACCGTCAAAACAGTCCTGCACCAGGCTCTCCGCCACCCCATGAGTTGCCCATGGCGGCATTTTTGGCGGATGGAGTCCGAAGTCTCCTGGTCTCTTTGGCTGCACCTGCTGGATACGGAGACACAGCTGCACCTTCAGACTATACTGAACCTTCACCTCCACCATCTCCTCGTCAATTAGTTAACTGGGGCCTGTCAGAGAATACACAGCTCGAACCTTCAGCGGAGAAATTAGCCGTGGTTGCTGACCTATGGCTCAGATACACAAGCGACACTGTTCACAAGGACGAGCAGCTGTTTCCGACGATTGACGAGATCGACATCGATGAAGTCCCTGTACCGTCTACGTCGAGAAGCTCAGTTGGCAGTAGTTCGGTAGTCGGGGGCTCTTCCTTCATGGACCATATCTAGGATCCAGTACTTGTCTGTGTTCTCCCTTCTTTCTTGAAGTCTTATTTCCAATTGCACGCTTTCGAGAGTGAGAACTGTAAATTGAGTGACGCGACGCGTCGAAGAGCAGTGCCAAAGCTTGGTTCTGTTTGGCAGATCATCCACGTGATGAACTCGAACCATCGTCCTTTCTTCCTTTGTTCCGGCATCCAAAGACTCAAGCTTCAAGCTCTAAGAATCAAGATTCCAAGACCTTATAACCTGCTGACCGTCGTCAAGACTTCAACTGCCTCAAGAGTTTTTCAAGACCATTCGTTTCAAGACCATTCTCAAGACGACGATTGCCTTCTCATAGTCAAGCTACATGCACAAGGCTCAATGTATTCCCCAAGAAATCCTCACGTCTCAACTTGGCTCAAGCAATCCTCAACTCTTGATTCAGGACCCAAGACTTTCTCTATTGAACACCGCAAATTTGTGCCACAACAACACACACCTAATAACACAAGGAGTGGCCCGGAGACTCCAGTTGGCTCTTGCATTGTCCCTTCAAGGTGAGTACAAGCTTTCCTCCCCCATCTCGTCGCCCATGCTAACTGCTTTTTATAGGATAATCATCGAATATTGTCCTAGAGGCTTGGCGTTTATGCAAGGTATGTCCTCCTGCATTTCATCTCCCATGTCGTAGCACAGTCGTCGTATCTAAACACACACTGTACCCCTAAATATTAATTTAAATAACAATTTCTAAAACATTATCACGAAATGCAGTCGGAGAAGAGTCTAAGAGGAGGTGTGCGAGCCTGGGGCCTAAAGTTACTGTCCCGGGGTTATACATGCGTACTTGAACTCAACGCAAACATGTAGAGCCCGAGGTTGACCTCCCGAAAATTCGGGTCGGGGTCCGATCTGCCGTTTTCCACCCACACTCTGATCCTTTCCAACTCAACGCATCGGCCCTCATCTCCGGTCAAACTCAATAGCGTGTCCTGCCCGTGTAGCTCTTCAATTAAAAACTGTAGACAATGAAATTGCTGAATTGCAAAAACCTATCGAGACGCTGATGGAAGAGCGCAATGGTCTTAGACTTAGGGCCTATGTGGATGCCCACAAGGCCCTTATTTTGCCTGCCCACAGGCTCCCGCTCGACATCATCGAGGAAATATTTGTTGCATGCCTTCCAACGCACCGGAACTGTGTTATGAGCTTCTGAGGCGCCTGTCCTCCTCGGACGCATATGCAGCTCGTGGAGAGCCATTCCCTCTGTATACCAAGGCTCTGTGCATATCATTCGCACGCAAAAAGTCTATATGGATTTCTTGGGCTCAGACATGGAAATGGCGGAAAGAAGCGTAGGTTTGCTCTTCACAAATACCTGTATCTCAACTGACCCACTTTTCTTTCTCAGAAGCCAGTCGATGTTTGAAACCTTCAATGAGAAGTATTCAGCACTGGTTTCAACAAGGGAGGACCTACAGTAGCAGCAACCCCCTATGACGCGCCTGACACGATGTGTGACGGAGAGGAGAGTTGATTAGGGCCTCCAATCAACTTGTCAAAGGACCGATTTTGGCCTGGTCTACGTATTCTCACGTATTTGGCAGCCTGTCTACGTATTTCACTGTATTTCGCTGTATTCCGCCGTATTTCACTGCAGTTGAAGGTAACCTCATGCCAATTGCAGAATAGTATTCAAAATGAACCAAATTACTGAACACACCGAAAAGATGGAAAACAAATTGTATTAGGAATCATCAGTACAACGTAGTGCTACAGTGAGTAATATGAGCAGAAGGTGGCCTGGATAAAACTAATGGTGTTCTCCAGTCCGTGACGCCTTGTACTCGGGCTTGTCATCATCGTCCCCACACTCGCCTATGGCCTTTGTCCGTACTGGAATGGTGTCGACGGGCTGCCCGACGGCGAGGCTGAGAGGGAAGGGAAGGCGAGCCGCTGGCGGGTGACATGGTCATGTTGAGTGCCATCCTGTTCTTGCCGGGTGTAGTGGCACTGAGGTCACCGATGCCACTTGGGCGGGGGCTTCGTCGTTGGGGGGTAGTAGACATGGGGGACGAGGCACCGGAGGAGACGGACAGCCAGAGGACATAAGGGCTTTCTTTGCCCTCCGCAGACTCGGCATTGACGAGCTCCGGCGGGAGGCGCTCGTTCTCGATGTTGGACATGCGGCTGTGGGGGTACGCGCGTTAGCATTGCAGGGATGAAAAGGAGAAGGGGGGAGAGACGGAGAAGGAGTAAGAAATGCACGCATCGTCGAAGCCAGTGATATCATTCTTGATGCCATCCAAGCCAAACGCAAGTGATCCATACGGCAGCTTGCTCGACCCCCGAGACGCTCTTGAGCTCCAACACCCGCTCCGACTCCTCTCTACATAATACATACACACACAATCAGCATCCAGATTCCATTCATCCATTCATTGACATGAGGGGATGGACCGCAAGAGAGCGCAAAGATGCGCGACATGCACCCAACGGCCATGATCTTGTTTCTGATGATCTTGCACCGTGCGTCCGCCTCGCCGGCGACGTGGGTGTCGTGGGTGTGGGCATGGGCGCGTCCTCCTTCACGAGCTCCTTCGTCGTGCAAGTGTTCAGGAGTATACGGTGTTTTGATCTATCAGCAGACCTCTGATCAGCGGTGAGTCGTGATGTATGAAAACCTCTAAACCAGCGAGGGTGCTGATACATCAGCTCACCTTCACTTTCCGCACGTGCATGCCGCTTGCGCTTCCGCCGCTACTAAATGTTCTGACCTCTTCTCAGCCACTCGAGACAAACCGCCTCCGCCCCTGATCCTTTTTTGGGAAGAGCACCACCTCCTGCCGACGGCTTCCTTGCGGAGCTTGAAACCGAAGCCGAGCTGAGGTGCGGGCCAAACAAGCATCGTCCCTCTCTCTTCCTCCTTCCACCGACTGCAACACCCCCCTGCGATACCCTCCTCTACAATGCCTCTCTTCCGAAACCACCACACGATGGATGTCAACGCGCTGGGTGTTCCCTGCCCGGAACCCACCTGCACTTGTGTCCTCCCTGCCCCCCCGCAAGTGCCAGTCTGGCGCGAACCACGGCAAGTGGTACACTGCAGTGCGTTTTCGACGCGTTTTATTCACCTCGCCCATCGCTAAATTCATTTTCTAGTGTTTTAACGAGGCCCATGGCCAATACAAGTTCTGGGATATCGGCGTCGTCCCCACTGCCTGACCATCCACAGCCTAGGATCTCCGCCTCGTGTGCCGCCCATGACCGCGCCACCAGCCGCATCGACGACGCCGCCCTCGACCGCGCCACCTACTAGCGCGCCACCTGCCGTCCAGACGACATCGACACCGCCCTCGATGATGCTGCCCTCGACAGCGCCTCCTACTGCCCGCCCCGAACACCGGGCCGCTACACAGCCTAAACGACACAAGTTTACCTTGGCGCCGTCCTCTGGCGCTGAGGCACATGCCACTCATCGTGCTCCTGGCCACAATTCCTTTTTTACGTACCGCCCGAGTACAAGTAATAACACTTTATTCATCCTATATCATCCTATATCATCCTATAATCCTATAGCTTTATATTCATCGTGTAGTCGCTTTGTACCTAGCTTGGACTGGAATACAGCCAATATCGAGGACTTAGCGCTTTCAGCCTCGTTCGGCACATCACGGCAGGTTTTGCCTTGCCAAAACCTCGCCGAGCACCGCTTTCCCAATTTGGAAAGCCGGCGGAGGCGGTTTGTAACCAACTCTTCTCAGCACCTGCGCCTTCACTGCATCCGCTATACCCGCCGCCGCTCCCCCGGGGCGCCGTATCATCCCCAGTATTCATTTTCGCCTCCTGGGATACCCGGGCTCATTGCTGCCCTGCCCCGGGTTGCACCACTCACTCCGCCTGCCCGCGCCCTGCGCCAAACATATTCCAGGGCTCAACGACGTTCTTTATGATGCCCTCCAAACACTGCGCATGCACTCGCCACCAGCCACTGTGGTGCGACACAGCACATACTTCCCTGGCTCGCGCCACTTACCCAGCCTGCTCACACCCTGCGCCAGGCCATCTCAGGCCTCGGGGAGTTTCCTCGCGATTTTCTCCACATGCCACACCCGCTCGCCGCTGGCCACCGGTGCGCATGCTGGCCTGCCGCTCTCGCCGGTGCACGGACCTGGCACATGATCCTCGCCTTGCATTGCACCTCATGGCGCTGCACACATGGACACGTCCGCCGCCTGCCGCTGTTGCGCTGGCCCAGCGTCGGCTAGCCTGCCCCCACCGCACTTCGCATCTCTGTGTGCGCCGTGCCAGCCCACTTCTGTGTCCCAGTCAGTTCATGGGGGTGCTGCTTAGGAGCAGCGCATGCGCACGCCGCTGAATGGCATGCTGGTCCACCCCCTATGTCATGAATCGTCTTTTCATTTTATTCCAGAACCCGAACAACCCGAACAACCCGATCATTGATCAGATCAACTATCTGATCAATCGAACCTGGATACTGTTTTAGGATCCCTAACGGTTTCGATCGGTTCCCCGACCTTCGGGTTCCCAATCGCCCCTCTACGTTCATATACCCCTTCATTTACTTTGCATTAATCTTGTCCGTTGCCGTTGGACACTGTACCTTAATTTACAACCCCTAGGGACTTTAGTATATAAGCTGTAGTTAATTCCCTGTACTTTACACTATTCTAGTCCAAACTCCAGGCTTATTCGTTTGGAACTCTTCATGCTTCAGTCGCCCTCGTCACCTCAGAACCCGGAATCTGCTCTGTGCTGACAAAAGAATAGTGCCTCTACACGGGGTACCCGGCTGAATGTAACACGATGAGCAACGACTATGTGCTCCCCTCGATGGAGAGCTTTGGCGCCCTAACTGGCGAAGAGAGGGACAGCGTCCTGCTGCAGGCCCTACAACACGCGGGAGGGCAATTCGGAGTGATGCAGGAGGAACTGGGGAACTTGCGCGAAGAGAATCATCTGCTCCATGAGGACAACACCCATTCGCAACAACTCTTGCGTGATGCCCTCATTGCCTTGGGAAGAGCCTCTATGGGAGGGCCCAGGGAGACTAAACAGGTGAAGACGGCCCGTGTCGCCACCCCTACCCTGTTTAAAGGAGACTCCGAATTGGTGGACTCCTATCTGGCGGAGTGCTGGTTGCACTTCCTGGACAACCCGACGTACGAGAGGGACAGTGCGAAGATCACCTTCGTCCTGTCCTATATGAAGGAAGGATCAGCAGCGGCATGGGCCAACAACGTTGTGCAAGCCATGCGCAACCTGAGGGACCCCGATACCCCGCTGTATCGGAGTTACGAGGTCTTCGAGAAGAACCTCATTGATGCCTTCAAAGGAGGGGCACAGGTGGAAATTGCGCAGGCTAAAATCGAAAAGCTGCACCAGGGTGCGGGAACGGCCACGGAGTACTTCACGCTCCTGGACACATACAACAACACCGCGGGTTACGACAAAAACCATGCTTATACGTCTCCTCAGCAGGGGATCCTGAAGCCGGTTCTGCAGTCCGTCTACGGACAAACCGCACTACCGATCACCTATGCCGACTGGAAGGTGGCAGTCATCAAGCACGACGGGTTGCGTCGCGCCTTCCACATTATGGATGGCGCGCTTCGCGATCGTCCCGTCACGGTGCCTAAGGTGCAACAGAACCAGAACCCGGGGAACTTCTTTCGCAGGAATGAGCAGCGCGCTCCAACGAATCCCCCTGTGGCCGTCATTCCGCCCCTGGTCATCACTGGCAGGGCCCCTAACGCAGGGCCCGTGTCTATGGACATAGACCGGGCGGTCAGCAAGAAGCCGGTTCCCCGATGCTACCAGTGCGGAGAAGTCAGGCACATGGCCCGTAACTGCACTACTCGAGGACCCACCAACCTCCAATTCCGAGCTTTGATCTCGGAAATGATGGAAGAACACCTCGGGAAGGAGGATTTTCCTGAAGAATCCGAGTGAAGACTGTGCCCTCGGATTCTCGTATACCCCCCTCACCTGTAACGACTTCGAACAATTCATTCTCTGTTTTGACTATTGAAGAACCCGGTGTGGAGGAAGACACAGTGGAAATGGAAGAAGAGGGAGCAAGGACTCCCTCTGAGATAGAAGAGAGTGAGGGAGCCGTTTCTCCCTCTGACTCTAAGCGAAGGGGCAAGAAACCCCGGAAGCCCGAGCGGGAGAAAGCGGAATGGCGCAGACTCCCCCTCGGAAGCGCGCGACAGGTTGCAACCTGAGCGCGGGCACAAGAATGGAAGGCGCGGGAGATCATCGCTAAATGGACTCACCCGGCCAGGAGACAGGAGGTGGACGACGAAATGGTGGAAGAAATCCGAACGGCTTACTTCCCTGATGCCCTGGGCATACTGGATAACTTGAAAGAGCCACCCCAGTATATCCGTGCTACTGGGAATTCCATGATGGTTCCAATGACTCTCGAAGGGCTGAATAACCTTAAAGGTTATACAGTGGTCGGGTTGCTGGACAGTGGGGCCACCAACAGATTCATGAGCCAACGGTTCGTCGACGACAATGAGATTGAGGTGGAACCCCTCACAGTAGCGGTTCCGGTTTACAACGCGGATGGGTCCCTCAACAAGGGAGGACGCATCACCCACGTCGCGCGCATGCGCCTCCGAATGCAGGATCATGGCGAAATCTTCTCGTTCGCGGTAACGGATACCGGAAAGAGCGACGTCATCATCGGGTTCAACTGGTTGAAGCAGCACAACCCGGAGATTGACTGGCAGAAGCAGACCATTCGTTTCTCCAGGTGTCCTGCCGCTTGCGAGCGGGCTCGCTTATGGGAAGAATGGGAAGAAGAGGACAATGCCGACGTGGAAGAAGGGGACCGCATCTTCATCATGAAGATGTATCCCAAGGACGTACTGGATTCACGGGATGCCGAACATCTCCGCGCTATGGGTAGCGTGGCTACTAAACTGGCAGCCACAGCTCATGAAGCAAAGGGGGCGAAGACGCTTGAAGAAACCGTCCCCGCTCATTATCTGGAGGAGTTCCGAGGGGTCTTTGAGAAAAAGGATTTTGACAAGCTACCCGAGTGATGGAAATGGGACCATGCGATAGAGCTGAAACCCGGCGCAGAACCCATGAAAGGACGAAGCATCCCCTTGTCGGTCCCGGAACAGGCAGAGCTGGACGCGTTCATCAAGGAGCATGTACAAACCGGACGTATCCGCCCCTCGAAATCGCCGTGGGCCTCTCCCTTCTTCTTTGTGAAGAAGAAGGATGGGAAGCTACGACCCGTTCAGGACTACCGGAAGTTGAACTCTCTTACCATCAAGAACCGGTACCCCCTTCCGCTCATCTCCGAGATCATGCACATGCTCCATAAGGCAACCTGGTTCACTAAATTGGATGTTCGATGGGGATACAACAATATCCGGATTAAGGAAGGGGACGAAGAGAAAGCCGTGTTCGTCACAAACCAAGGGTTGTGGGAACCGCTGGTGATGTTCTTCAGTCTTACGAACTCGCCGGCGACCTTTCAATCCATGATGAACGATATCTTCGCGGACCTTATCGCAGAAGGACAGGTTATCATTTACCTGGACGATATTCTCATCTACTCGGAACACCTGGAAGAACATCGGTCCACGGTTAAGGAGGTTTTGCGGATTCTCCAAGAAAACGAGTTGTTCCTGAAACCCGAGAAATGCGAGTTTGAACAGAGAGAGGTTGAATATCTGGGAGTCATCGTCGGGGATGGGAAAATTCGGATGGACCCCATAAAAGTCGAAGGCGTTCGACAATGGGCAACCCCGAAGAACGTTAAAGATGTACAAAGCTTCCTCGGGTTCCTCAATTTCTACTGATGCTTCATCAAGGGATTCGGGGATTACGCGAAGCCGTTAACTTGCCTCACGCGGAAGGACTACAAGTGGAGGTGGGGAGAACTGGAGAAGAACGTGTTCGACCAATTAATATTGGCCGTAATGTCGGAACCCGTTCTGCATTTCCCAACGGATGTTGGGGAATGGCGGGTTGAGGCGGACTCCTCGGATTACGCAACGGGGACATGCTTGACGCAGTGCCAGGACGGGGTGTGGGTTCCAATTGTGTTTATGTCCAAGGGGCTAAACGACACCGAACGAAACTACGACATCCACAACAAGGAAATGCTGGCGATTATGCGGGCCCTCTACGAGTGGCGACACTATCTGCATGGCAGTCAATTGAAGTTCGAAATTTGGACGGACCACAAGAATCTGGAGTACTTCACCACCACGAAGAAACTCAATAGACGACAAGCCCGTTGGTCGTTGGAGCTCAGCGAATATGACTTCACGCTCATTCATAAACCCGGAAAGCAACATGCGAAAACCGACGCGCTTTCGAGGCGAAGCGGTCATGAGAAGGGGGTGCAGGACAATTTGAATTTGGTGCTGCTTCCGGAACAGTACTTCCGGAGGATGGACGGTGAAGAATTTTTGAAAGCCATGCCGGCGGTCTTGGACGACACGGCGGGTGATCAATTCATGGAGGACATCAAGGCTGGGAAAGCTGACTGGGAAGATGTGGTGAAGAAGGCGCTGAAGGAAAAGGCTGAGGGCTGGGAAGAGCACGAGGACGGGTTCGTAACCCGGCATCGAACCGTATACGTGCCTCCAACTGGGGATCTACGACATCGGATTCTACGGGCACACCACAACGATTATATTTCGGGACACCCGGGACAATTCCGGACGGCGGAACAAGTAACCCGAAACTTCTATTGGCCCTCTCTACTGTCGGACGCCAAGCAATACGTTTTGGCGTGCCCCGTGTGCCAGAGGACGAAGCTATTTCCTTCGAAACTCTGAGGACCCCTACACCCTAACGCAGTTCCGGAACGGGTGTGGCAGAACGTCTCGGTGGACCTGATCACCAAGTTACCCGTCAGTAATGGGTACGACTCTATTGCCGTGATAGTCGATCGACTGGGGAAAGGAATCCGGGTGGTGCCCTGCACTGAGCACTTGGGAGGAGAAGGAATGGCGCGTATCTATCGCGACCACGTGTGGAAGGACTTCGGGTTGCCCGAGGTGGTGATCAGCGACAGAGGGACGCAGTTCGTGGGACACTTTATGCGGGACCTGTTGAAGCTCCTGGGCATAAAATTGAACGCTTTGACGGCCTACCATCCACAGACTGATGGTCAGACCAAACACGTCAACCAAAACATCGAACAATACCTTCGGGTTTTCACCAACTTCTTGCAAGACGATTGGGTGGACTGGTCGACGCTAGCAGAGTTTAACCACAACGACCAAGTCAGCAAGACGACGGGTTTCAGCCCCTTCTTTCTCACCATGGGATTCCATCCGTGAAAAGGCACTGAACCGCGACTTGAGGTCCCGACCAAAGATGCAACTAAATTTGCAACCCGGATGTCTAAGGTTCGAGAGGAAGCGGGAGCTGCCATGCGGGCAGCGCAGGAGACGATGAAGAGGTTCTATGATGCCAAACGACAGGAAGACCCCGACTATAAACCCGGCGATAAGGTGTATCTGTCCGGGGCGAACTTGGTCACTCATCGCCCGACGAAGAAATTCGAAGCCTGGCGTTATGGTCCCCTTCACGGTCGTCTGGAAGGTTGGAGCCATCTCTTATGAACTGAAACTTCCGGATTCTTGGAAGGTTCATCCGGTCTTCAACACCGTATTCCTTCATCCCTGGGTTCCACCTGTCGCTGCCCATCAACACCACGACGATCCTCCCCCTCCAGACGTAGTAGATGGGGTGGACCTCTACGAGATTGCAGAGGTGCTGAAGATACGCTTCAACAAAAAGCGTAAGCGCTTGCAGTACCAGATCCGATGGGAGGGTTATGGACCCGAGGATAACACCTGGGAACCATTGGAACATTTGGGGGATTCTACCGAATGTCTTGATGACTTCTACGAGAAGTACCCGGCGGGTCTGAAGGAAACCGCCCAAGGACGAAAGTGGGTCATCACGGGTGAAGACCTATGGAACAAGAAGCGGCGCCGATCGTGAAACCCGAGGCGGGTTTCACCTAGAGGGGGGGTAATGTCATGAATTGTCTTTTCATTTTATTCCAGAACCCGAACAACCCGAACAACCCGAACAACCCGATCATTGATCAGATCAACTATCTGATCAATCGAACCAGGATACTGTTTTAGGATCCCTAACGGTTTCGATCGGTTCCTCGACCTTCGGGTTCCCAATCGCCCCTCTACGTTCATATACCCCTTCATTTACTTTGCATTAATCTTGTCCGTTGCCGTTGGACACTGTACCTTAATTTACAACCCCTAGGGACTTTAGTATATAAGCTGTAGTTAATTCCCTGTACTTTACACTATTCTAGTCTAAACTCCAGGCTTATTCGTTTGGAACTCTTCGTGCTTCAGTCGCCCTCGTCACCTCAGAACCCGGAATCTGCTCTGTGCTGACACCCTACCTCGTGTCAGCAACGGCCTCTGGGTCGGCTAAACAGCGAATAACCCGATGAGAACCCCAACCAGGATAAACCCGATAGACGCTAGTAGCTCGTGTGTTCCCCGAGCAATAGGACCAGTCGTACGGTGTCCTCCCTAGGAGGCCGTATGGCATAGGTCGGGATGCGAGGCAGAACCCGGAACGAATCGAAGAGGGTGTGATATCCACTCAGGTATACAACCCGGGGTATGGATATAACCCGTAGTACGGTGCGAAGGAAGCGGGGCAGGGTGGAGACAATGCCTATGTCAAGCCAAGGTAGAAGCCTGAGATTAGACGAGGTAGAATCTACTGTACATGGAGATTCTACCGTGCTTATATAGGCTTCTAATAAATTAAAGCGATCGCGGTCAATCGTGATCAGTTCCTGCACCGTAACATTAAGGAGCATTAATGCTGATGCTCCTGGACTCCTCTGTGTTGGTTTCCGTGGCGTCAGAGGACTCTAGGGGACCCGACATTTGGGTTCCCTAATCCTGAGTGTCATCGTATCCAGTGGTTCAAACCCCGATCGGTTTGCAACCACTCCTGTACTTCGTGTACGCTTCTGTGTCAGCCGTTGGTGCGTCCGGGGACTAGGATCCGTCTGTACGGGTTCCTAGTCCCTAACGTCTTCTGTATTCCGTGGCGCAGACTCCCCGAGTCTGTGGCTTTAGAATCCGAGGCCGGGTTTCAACCATGAGAAGGTCACGTGGCGGCGTCATGAGAGTCCCGTGCCACTAAGACGCGTCTGTATCCATACAGACGCATCGCGCGAAAAAGTAGAACCCGGGCGATTCATGACACCTCGCATCACGAACCTGTGTATGCCCCTCATACCGCGCATGCGCCTGCCACTGTTGCGGTGACCCAGGGCACTTTGGCGCCCCCCCTCATTCCGCATTGTGTACCCGCGTGCCACGTACCGGGCCCATTTCGTCTCCCGCATGACTTTGTGTAGTTTATCAAGCCTTGCTTGTTTCAATTAATACATGTTATTTATGTTTTTTGGAGTTCCCTTTGACGCTTGAGCTGTTCTTGAGAAATGAGATGCTGTCAAGTCCATGAACGGACTGCTGCGCGGGTGGTAGCAAAATTATTTCGCGAACTGATATCAGTTCGCGAGAGTTCGCGAGATGATTTCTCTCGCGAACTGATTGAAGCCCTATTTTCTACACTTCGACTGTCTGTTGTAGGTGCTTCAACTCCTTTCATATATAAGTACGATACATTTCAACTATCGAAACTGATTTTTGTTGTAAATTTAGGTCATACCGTTGAAGAGGTATAACATATCGGTCGCGAACTGATATTCTTGGGAGATTCATTCTTAGTTTAGTACGACCATTTGCCTCGCTCTCAACCATGAGTTGTTGACCGGCGCCAACTTCGGTTCTCTTTCCTCGGTACACCATAGTATCCACATTCCCTGACATTCAGCTCATGATTTCCACGTCCGAAAAACGCCTAGATGTTGCCAGGGAAGAGTAGTTACTGCGAGATTAGAGGATGGGGGTGTTGAGACAGACATCAGTTCGCGAAATAATTCCTTGGTTTCAATTTCCGAGCAGCAGTATTCCATGGAAATTGTCCAGAGTCATGTGAAATGCTTCTGTGATACATCTAATATGAATACAATGTCAGATTCACAATAGATACGGTGTTAGATGCATTATATTCACCATAAACACCTCTTAAGCGCCCGTTAAGTGCCCATTTCGGAGGTCAGTCCGCGCCTTCAGAGGTGTTACCCGACGTGACAAACATGACTCTTTCTGCTTTCCACCACACCATCTTTCATCCAAACTCGCTAGCTTTGGCATTCCATCGCAACACCTGCTCAAATACTTCGTTGTTACATGCTCAAGACTCTACTACTGCTTTTACAACACTTTTCTATCCGGCAGAAACTCTGCTACCGGTACTTTCTGCTTGCGTCAAGATTCATACCTCGCAGCTCACCGCTTCTTGTACAAACTGCTGGAAATGCTCAAAGGCTCTCTAGGAGGATGTTCTGAAGCTGGTCTCCGCAACATTCTGGCCTGGAGGAGGCCGTCAAACCGGGAGGTGCGTGCGCAGTCACCTTCTGCATCCTCTACCGGTGCTCGCCGTTGGTTCACAGACGTCGTCCTGCCGATGCACGCCGCCGGCTGCCCGCTTGAGGTTAAGGGTTATTTGTGCACGCACTGCGCGCCGGACTTGGAGAGCCGGCGCCTCATGCCGTGCGACTCCTGCGTGGCCCACCCCCGCACGCTGCAGCTGTCCGTCCAACAGCTCGTGCGCCTGCTCAGCGCCGCCCCGTCGCTCGCCCGCCTCGTCCTGAATGGCTCCGGCTCACGATCCCCGACCCCCGGGCCCGTGCCCACGCCCACGCCCCTGCCCCGGCGCTCCCACGCCTCACGTCCCTCACGCTGGGCTACACCTCCACCGCCGCGGGCCTCGCTGCCCTCGTCGCCCCGCGCATGCATACCCCACCCCGCGGCCACCGCGCCCACTGACGCCGCACCACTCCTCGCGCGTGTCTTTGCGCCCGTCGCGCACCCTGCGGCGCTCGCGATCAAGGCGACAGAGACCGTGTGTGCGCACGGGAGCCCCGGGGGATTTGCGCTTGGAGTGGGGCGAGGGTGTGGGCGGGGACGGTGGACTATGCTGTGACGGGTGCGGCGCTGCAGGCGATCGTCGCCGCGCGGCACCACGCTTGGTGTGCGTGCACGACGCCCTCGCCGCACCGTGCGTGCATACCCTCGCGCTCGAGGACACACCGCACCCTGCTGCATCGCACCCCACTGCCATCGCGCCCCGCTGCCACCGTCCCCGTTGACGCCGGGCCGCTCCTCTCGCGCCCGCATCGTTCCCCGGCCTCGCGCACCTCGCCACGCACCCCCCACGTGTCGCGCGTCTCGAGCACGTTGGTGCAGACCCTGTGGCGCTCGCAATCGACGCGACGGGGACTGTGTGTGTCCGCGGGAGCCCCGCACCGTTTGCGATTGGAGCGGGGAGCGAGCACGGTGGACCCCGCTGCAACGGGCGCGGTGCTGCAGGCACTGAAAACAGTATGTGTGCGTGGGAGCCTCGGGCCGTTTGCCCTTGAAGCGGGGGCGGACGTGGGTGCGGTGGACCCCCGCTGCGACAGGCGCAGCACTGCAGGCATTTTTCAGCGCGCACGGAGGCGCCACGCCTGGGATGAATGACGCGGTGTGTCGAGCTGGGATGGTATCCCGTCTACCCCGCTTGCGCCCTGCCTTCCCCTCGCCGGGCGACGTCGATCAAAATTCTCCTGCTTCCCTGACACCGCCTGCCATGCCTTCCGCTGCCTCGCACCCGCGGATGGCTCGATGCTGATTTCCTTTTTTGGGCTGGCAAGAACGGGAGCATCGATCGCATAGTGGCGAGCTGTGGCGCGGTACTCTGCTGTTTCAAGCAAGGAGCGCAGGAAAGTTGACGAGCAGGGCGGTTCGTGCGGGTCGGACTGGACTCATTATCCATCTTTTGACACTCGGTTCGGGATTTTTGGCTGGTGTTTCCTTGCATTCACCTATATATGTACATCCGATTCTGTATGTTATGTAGAAGCTTTGTAATCTGTGGCTACTGTATTTTTTTACGATTTTTTGCGCAATTTTAATACACTTTTTACGGGATTTTCTGGTCGTCGTCGGATACAATGACGGCGACTTGTGTGCACCGTTGATGGCGACGACAACGATGGGTGATCGCTGGCGTCCCATTTAGGCTGACGTGCACTCTGACGTTAGCGAGGGAAAGAGGGATGGGGGAACGATGCTGTGGTGATGTATCAGAACGGCCTCTAGCTCAGCGGTTTTCATACATCACCGCTCACCGCTGCTCAGAGGAAGCTGATAAGTAGATCATAGTGCAACACTAAGGTGAAGTGTTGAGCACCGCGACGAGCATGTCCGTGACTGCGGGGGATCAGCAAAATGCAATCCGCACAAGGGAAGGAACCCCACTTTTTCGCCGACAAAGGGCAGACTCCGTCCATGAAGTTGGGCAGCCAGTACGGATGGGGGCTGTAATTGATCATGACACAGTTCCGAATGAAGTGCTCACGAATGGAGATCATTCGGAACTGTGTCATGAAACGGCTAATCGATGTTATACACGTCTCGAACGAGGAGAACATTGCTGACCTTTTCACCAAGCCACTACACCGTGTGCTTCATACCCGTTGGATTAAGATGTTGCGACTGGACGCTAGTCAAGGGGGGTGTTTTTCTCGCTGTCCCATTATTTAACTTCCTCTTAGTACTCTATCCTAACGTGTTTCTCACTGTACCAGACATTATATTATACGTTTAAGATCTGTCGTTGTACAAATCGAGGTCGTCAGAGTCAGAGTCAAGCTCCTCCGGATCCACCGCGGCAAACGTGGGCGGCGAGAGCAGCCTATCGTCCATCTCCAGCTCGCGCACCTCATCCTCGAGCGCAGCGAGCCAACCCCTATCGTCATCCGGCGGGTCGAGCGCACTGTCCGGGCCCGAGCCCGTGCTGCCCTCGCCCTCGTCCTCGAGCGGGTGCGAATGAAGCGGCGGCGTCAGCGGCGGCGCGTGTACATCCTCTTCGGGCGGCAGGTCCAACTGCTCGACGTCAGTGGGATGGTGCGGTGACTGGCGGCCCATGTCCTTGGCGTTCTGTATCGACGTGGTGGAACGGAAACAGAAGGCACAAGTGAACTTCCTCGGATTGCCAACACAGTTGCTATGGCTCCACACCTTGCACTCCCGACACTTGATGGTATGTCGCGATCCAGGAGCTACGAGTGTAAATAAGTGCAACGGTCGAATCATTAATCGAGCCGTGCTTACTGAGGTCGCCACAGATGCAGAGAAACGCCTCGTCAAGGCCAACCACCTCGTGGCAAACAGGACATTCTTCCAGCGGGCTTGGTGTATCATGAGCCACGACAGCACTATCCAGAATCGTGGTCGTAAGTGTAATCTCCTCGCGGACGTACCCAGGGCAGCGATGTGCACTTAACCCGTCCGTTCGAGTCGATCTTGTAAGACGAGAGAGGTGGAATTTGAGATCCACAGTGAGCCTTTCTGAGACATCCTCCAAGGCTTGCCGTCCATGATCCATGGTCCGCCACACATATTCTCGGCGTGGTGGGACAGTAAGCTCATCCCCTTGAATGTTTTGAGTTGACGATGCCGACGTCGCCGCCGAATTCCCGGTTAGGAAACTGTGGCGTTTGGGATCCGGAATAGCAGGATCCCTCTTGATATTTTCCTCTGGGTGCCACACAGATATGAAAAAAGAAAAAGCTGACTGACAATAAACATGAACCTACTGTGGAGTACACGATTGGTAGAGATGAAAGTCTGCAATGCGGCTCAGCTATTAACAGACAATGAGGTGACAAACTAACCTTATTGAGGAGTGCATTGAAAACAACCAGAGCGGTGTCCTCTGGCTCTTGAGGTGCAGCAGTATCGACCTCTTGTGCTTGGGGTGCGTCAATGAGGATAAAAAACCGATCCTCGGGATCGACTAAGATGTGGAAATTCTGGTGCAATTCGGGTTCGGGTTTCATAGAGCAAGGTATCAATACCTACCGCAACTCCCATGGACCTCAGCCATACCCCCTGCGTGCAGAGATGACTGATTCCCGCCTACGGGAAATAAACAACGATGATCAACAACTTATCTGTTCAGACCCACAGAGATTTCTGCAATCTGAAATTTTGCATGAGCCGTGGTGAGTCTGACGATGACTTTAACATGCCAAACCATTTTAAATCCAAGGGTGATACTTCTCGCAAGGTCGTTTCTTAGAGCGGTGGCAAGTGGAATTTCTGCATTTGTAGAATGACCTGGAAGGGGAAAAAGTCCCCTCTGCGGCATTCGTGAGGAGTTCAATAACGCACCGTTTTCGTATACGATAAAGTGAGACGGGGAATGGTGCGGGGAAATGCCTTTGATCCGTAGCACGTTCGGATGCCTGAACGACGGCCAATTGTCAGTTTTTAACGGGCTGTTGCTGTTGTACACACATAAGTTCTTTCGAAAGAGCCACCGTCGATTCCAATTGCTTCGGAGATCTCAATCTTTTGGAACGATCGTCACTGAACTGCTTGCTTACTTGTCGAACGGTCGGATTTTTGTTGAAGACCTTGACGATAACCGCAAGGTCTTTGTTCTGACCAGCATGGAGAAGGTATCCGGGGCCGCCACCAATCTCGCGAATGAGCTCAACATTCTTGCTTCGAATGATCTGCTGGAATAGTCAGATACACGGGTTCCCCCGAAAGATCTGCAAACCTCGAATCCCTCCTCTTCCTCCAGTCGACGATGTTCCTTCGCCTGTTGTCTGGATGAATATTCATCTGAAGAGTTGCTCATTCGAAAAATGCTGCAATAAAGACAGAAAGGACTTACCATCGCTCAATGGTTCCCGACGGGATTTCTCCGTTATAGAGATATTAAATTGAGGGGTGCAAGGAGCGGATCTTTGGGATCTGCCGACAGATGGAAGTGAGTCGCTGGATGAAAACCTTTCCGGAGTGCCGGCTGGAGTGTTGTCTGGCATAACGAAGTGCACCGGCATAGCGAATCGCTTGGCGTTGATATGATACTTCATCTTTGGACCCTTTCCAGAACCCCCACGGCCACCCTGACCCTTTACTCCGCCCCCACCCCCAGCGGCTCCTTGGCCTCCTTCACAGAATAAGCAATGATTTGGGCGACCTAACCACTTTGTATCGCACCAGAGATCGTCTGAGAGATATGAACGTTTGCCCCGCGAATCATGGTTGCCGTGGATGGTTAAAGGCAGAGAATTAATCGAAAGGCGCTGCTACAGCGGACAGGAGGAACACGAGCCAGCCTCGTGGTTTTTATGAAAGGGACGCTTGTCGTGGCATCGTGCTTCTCTCCCACAGCATCGATCCGTAGAGGCCGATGGCATGGGAGAGAGTCGTTATTTTCAGCTCGCTGGACTACCCGTTCTTTAACAATTACCCTCGGTGTGTCATCTCATGTTTGTGCACATCCCCATCTGGCTTATCCTCTTCCTTCCGCCTCTCTCGTCGAGTCGACCTCGACCTCATATCCTGGCGTCAAAATTCCTCTACGCAGTTCAATTCAAACTTGGAAACCCATGCGGCGCAACAGCTGACCGACCACAGCCTTTCTTTGACAAGATACTGTCATCGCTGCTGCAAGATGGTCTTCTGAAATGTGGCAGTTACGTCCAGACTCTCACGACAGGGCTGAGGGTTCCCAGAATGGGATGTCGTGAGAGGCTGGCACCAAGACTATTGTGATACTACGGTCGATGATATTCCCGCGGGACACAGTCTGTCAGATTGCAAAATATGTGTACAAAGTGTTTGCAATCTTCGATATGATACCTATGCGGTGGCCGGAAGGACAGAGGAGAACCCAGTAAATATGGTCAGTGAACATCTATATACCTGCTGCTTCACGGCTGTCAGAGATCACCGGTCTCGCCAAGAGAGGTTAGCTCGTCTCTGGCCGCCGTTCAGTGGCGTAGCAAAAGTAAATTTCTACAAGTAGCTATAACCCGGCACGTTCCGAAATGGGACCACGTCGGTAAATTTATCATGAGTCTTATCCGTGGCAGATCGGCTGGCTTGAGCTAATTGACTCGATGAGACTATCCAAAAGTTCACATGTTGGTTTTCTCGAATCTTTTGGTCGTAACTATGACGGCCGTCTTTGGACAAAAGTCCCGTTTCCACGCGTGACGCGTGACGCGTGGTAACGCGTTGGGCACGTTTCCACGCGTTGAAGTAACGTTGAGGTGCGTGGAGCAGCGTCGAGATGCATTGTCAACGCATTTGACATTCGTTGGTCACTGCGTGACCAGTCGTGGTATGCTGGTACAGGTTTTTATCACAGAAAACCGGCCATATCACTCTTCACGCGTGGCCATGACAGCCGACGCATTATTATTATTATTATTACCCGTATATTAACGAGATCTACTGAATCAGATTGTACATGTTTGTACCGCCGAAATTACCCCAACAGTTACCTCAGCTGACCCTCGGCATCTAAAAAATATGTAGACGCCCCAGCACTTAGCCTCTTCAACTTCGTGCTCAATCACAATTTAGCCCCGGCAAACTCCGCTTTATTACGCACTATTCCATTCTGAGCAGACATGCGGCCCCTTTTCACGCGTTCAAGGCCCGCTCAAATAGCAGGCCTGTGCATCTTTGGCTCGCTTTCGTCCCCCACCATGATCCCCCTCCTCCAACCACTGTCCTCCCTCCGTACAGGCTGAATCACTATGCTCTGATACCTCAACCCGTTCGCAAAATACTGCAAGGCTACCTTGACGGCTCTGATATTCTATAACCGACGTCTTCCGGTGAATCAAGCGCCCGTCAACATACGGCGAACATCAAGATGGAGAATTCCAAGCTCTGTCCACTAAAGGCCAACGATCGTGCCAGCCAAAGGCTCTCCGCTCCCTTCATTCCGACACTTAGCTGCCCTCCTTCATCAACTACACCCTCCGCAACGCCAATGACTAGAAGCCCACAAGACTGAAGACTGAAGACTCGAGCCTATGCAGTACTCACTCACACTCCGCTTGACGCAAGATTGAATTTGAATTTGATCGCAAGACCTCTTGGGCACGGCCCACGTTTGCCTTTTGCGATACTTCCCGAGTTCAACTCGCTAGACGCCTCCATTCTATATTAAACTGCCCCTATCCGCATCGTTGATTAAGATCCGTTCTGCCCCGTTTTGCCTCTCGAGCCGCCTCTACAATCACCTGGACCCCCAGGGCGCAGTTCAGGGGAATCGGCAAGATGGGCTCTTTTCCGCCGATAATATGCCAACTAACAATGATCAAACAACATGCACGCCTCTGTCTTCGTTTCCTTTCGTGCCACATACTCAATTTGCCCTCCAGGTTAATTTGTTCACATCGACTCACGCCTCCTGGGATCGGGCCCGGTTCACTTCTCGGGCGCGTTTAGGTGATATCAATGCGTTTAATCAGTCGATATGTCTTCAAGGTTCGATGTTATCGTTTTCTCAATCGGGCTTCATTGATGGTAAGCGCTTTCCTTTATGCCGCGCTAGAACAATGCTTTTCAGGCAAATCGTTCAATTCAGCTCGAAATGATCGCAAGCAATTCTCGGTCTCGGGCATTTTTTTGGTTTGCTGAATTAAACTCTTCACAGATTGAGTCCTGGAACGCCAAAGATCATAATGCAAACTGTCGTCAGCACCGGGTTTACATTGAGGGCCGTTCCTTCCGCTTCTTGAGGCCGCAATCTTGAGCGGTGAGTATTAGTTGCCACCGATGTGATCATTCACTGATTCGCACTGTACCTTTGATCACCTAATTAACCGATAGTCCTAACCATTTCGCCTGCTTTATGCCCCTCCGTATTACCTTGCGACGTACTGACAAGAAGACGATCTATGTCTATGTCTATCGAGGGTGCGTCTATTTTTATTGCCTGTATTTCAAATGTGTTGAACTTGTGGTCAGATACTTCTTACCCAGCATATTGGCTAAGGCGGTAGCTCGACTCTCAGCCTCTATCGACCTAAAGCCGTAGTCTCGGAAACCAAGTCTTCATCTGTACGTGTACATAATTCTCCTAAGGTGTAATGTCAAGATTGGTAGAGAATGGCGCATGTACAAATTACTTCGTTGAGGCGATCTGACCAACCAACTGGACTCAATTTTACATCCAGACCTAATAAGTTGCATTACCTTCGCATTTTATTTAGTAGTTATTCAGCGAACACGGCGTACTCTTTGTATTTCCTTCAAATCTATACTTTTATTTCTACACACTCCTGGCCTTCGCCGGAGCGAAGCGAAGGCACGTCTTGTTTAGATTTCTTCTCGTCCAACGTCCCAATTTGGGGATTCGTTTATTGGTTCCAATTCATCCCCTATCGGTAACTACATAGTTTATCACGTCGGTGTCAGTGTTTATGGAGGAGCGAGCTGCAAACCCCTACCTGAGCTCATTTGCACTCGTGCTTGAAACCCAGGGTGGTCTGGACAGTCAACTAACAGGACAATTGCGAGGTCTGCACTGAGGGGAGAGCGGGTGGGACACTGAGATCTCGATCGGCGAGGCGGGGCTTCGCTCATGAGGAGAGCAGAAGACAGGGGAGCACCAATTGGGGCCAAGAAATTGGGACCAAAAAAGGTCCCTGATATTTGCCCACAAAAGCTCCTGAGTGGAAACGAGTTACAACGCGTGTCGACGCGTTGTAACTCGTAAAATCTCAACGGGTTGTCACGAGTGGACACGCATTGAAAACACGTGCAAATAATAGCCACCCACCGTACTCTGTGAATTCAAAAATTCCAACGTGTTGGTCCATCCGTTGAAAACGAAGTTGTAACGCGTCGAAACGACGTTCAACGCGTGACCACGACATTCAACGCGTGGCAACTCGTTCCCACGCGTTACAATGCGCGCCCACTCACTTCAACTGGACTTTTGTCCAGTCAAGCCTGGTATACGTAACGAGTCCTATACGCGATCATTGATTCCAAGTCATTCTGGGAAATGTATTCCTGATCTCTTGAGTCTCACAACGAGGCTGCCTCGGCAAGAGTCTCGAATCTAATAACACAAACGTCTTCTCGACCATTTCAACATATCTCACTTGTTAACACGCAGATCACGATTCAAAATGTCATCGGAGCCAGTTTGCAGCTCTGCCGCGCGCCCCTCTCTTTCTCATACTTTCAGGATAGGATGGCTCAGACTTGTTTCTGACCGCGAGAGGTGGATTTAACCGGTCTTGGATGCAGGGCATCGCCCTCTCCTGAGTCCGGACACTCCAGTGCGATCCGAGACACTCACAACATTCTGGTGAGAGGAGCCACCAGCGGCCAATCCTTCGGGTTATTCCTGAACGTCACGGTTATTTCCGTTTGAACCCCGAGTCGTATCATTTATCTATACTCCTGGACCTAATATTCCGAGCCAATTGGATCTCCGGGTTGCGAACTCATCGCTTTCCCTAATTTCCACCTAATCTCTTTTCCATCGGCACTAATTTGTACACCAGGGGGACTATGTCGGTCCGAACGAGTAACTTGCCATTGTGCTGGTCCAGGCGGCTAATTGATTATTCTCAAGCGCGGGTACCTTCTAGTCGTCACTCCAGCGCGCAACACGAGGAATTTTGGCCGTATTCCAGTCGTGGATCCCCATCGAGGACCGGAATATATCATCACCGATTAACGCGCTTGGACAATATCCCATCGAAAAATTGGAGTTTTACTAGCATACGCCGGGAGAAGGATTTGAAATCGTGTACGGACTCCGAGATACTGGAGTAGCGTCGATTGCATTGCGGTGAGGCGATGATATGAACGGCCAACTTCAAGTCCAAACACTGTGGGGATGTAAAAGGTCCTGGATTCCACGGTTCAAAATCAGGACGATTTGGCTTGGAATACAACCACAGATACATGTGTATTTCAGCATCAAATAGTGAAAATCAGGCAGTTCGGTTTCAGGTACAAAAGGAAAGATTCCAGGGGTCCATTTCAGCACGTTTCGAACTGATTCCCATCTCGAATCATACTGAGTGAGCCGTTTGGGTGACGACATTCAGCTTGAACCCCATTGACTTTCAAACCAAAAGGAGGGAAAATCATTACGATTGCCTATGAATTTACACAGGTAACTAATATTTACGCTCCTGGACGATGATCCACCACCCGAGTTGGTGCGCGCTGCTTCCCTCCTGCTAGGGTACCCTCTTCCGCATTGTTCGGGTAGTCGCGTCAAAGTGTCGGAGTCGGCTGACGACGAGATACCGTGGAAAAGCAAATAGGTACACACCGCCTTGAACAGGGAACTGAGATCAAGTCAGCTAGGCAAAAGAAGGACAAGGTAGTTGACACACCTCCATTTGAGTTGCTCGTGGGCCAAACACGTAGGAATTTCGCCCATAGAGAAGACATGACACACCTTTGAGGTAACCAAAGCCCCACGTCATCCGGTGATGCAGGACGGGTCACGATGGGAATGTGCAGGCGCAGGTGGGGATGGTTGATTTGGAACGGGTTGGAAGCCTTGAACCGTGAGGAGGAGAAAAGGAGCGGGGATTGATGCTTTGGATGAGGGTGAAGAGAGGGAGACACCCACCTCCACCAACTATACACCGCCAATTCAGTCCGATGTTTTTAAAACCCCAACTGGCCAACATTAATCAAACATTTGACGAAACATTCCAATATTCCCGATCAAATGTTGTGTGAATGTTTTCTTCGAAACATTGGTCATACGTTCAGTTGATGTTCCCACTATGTTAGACCAACATGTAATTTACATTTATCACGATCTCTATTCAATGTTGCTACATCCCACCCGCGCACCATAACACCAGCAGCCTTGTCAGCTTTTTCCTGCTTATTCCTGGCCTTTGTTGCTTGACCTCTCGCGGAGGCCTGTGCTCGCTTTTCAGGGCCAACCTCTCGCAAAGCCGAAGCAAACTCAGAATGCTTGGCAAGGCGGTCAACAAAGCAAGGCTTGGGTGCGGTGAGACTGCGTGGAAGCGTCTCTCGAACGAGGTGGGCATTGTGGGTTGCATGAGTGTTGACAAGGAAGCGTGAGTCTTCCTTGTGGGCTCTTATTTTCCGAGTCAACTTCGATTCGGAACGTTCCTGCTGCTGTCCGGGAGCATCCGCCAGTGAGCACGAGAAATGATGGCAATCGTGTTGCGCATTGAACTTGAATACCAGATGCTGTATTGCCAGAACAAATAATTAAACATTGACAGTGAACAAATGAATTCATAAATATACCTCTGGTTTGGAGACAACAATGTTCTCTGTCTTCATGAGTAGAGGCATTTCGTAATGGGCATCAACAGTGTCGGAAATGGTAAACTTCTGCAAGACAACAACGGCCTCGGTCTCTGTATGGCTGTGTTCCGGACTCAATATTTTGATAATCCGTGCGGCCGAGACCTGAGGTTCGGATAAGCATTTTCATTGCCTCAAATCAGGTGGGCCTACCTCAACTCCATCCAAGACAAAGACCCAGGATCCCGGGAAACACGGTTCTTGAGAGCGAGAAACGGCATACTTGCAGGTGATCCAATTCTTGTTTGAGTGGATGGCCGGCTCTGCAACTGTATCATTCCAAGATGAACCAAGGGTGTTCCTCCATGTGTCAGGTTGCTGCTTGGTCTTGGAAACAAGCACAACTGAGCCTTCAATGTCATCAATAAAACAAGTATATACACATATTCATTATGAGCTCATACCAGCCTTGTAAGCATCGACAGGAGTCCAGCCGAGACGCCGCTGCAGTTGTCGATTGCCAGTTAAGAAGGTTTGAATCTTGTAACCTGCCTGCGTCCAGTCACCATCAGACGGCTTCCACCAGCCGCCGCTTACTTGGTGTTTGAAACACTCCATATCTGCCAGTGTTGTTGCAATATCAAGACTCGGTGCTTGGTGGTTGGACAGAACACTGCAGAGTCGAAAAACAGAATTCCAACATTCGAAGATTTCGGTTGCAAACAGTATGGACGGTCCAAATCGACGGACTGCGGATGGAATATGGGGAAGAACATGGAGTTTGTATTTCTGTGTGATTTTTGTAGGGTCTACAATTGCCCACCGATCGAGGACGTTGTCAATCGCAACTGTGAGATCTGCCTATAGAAGAGTTGAAGAGTAATTCAATAGCGTGAAGTCTGTACTCACCAGATACTGTTCCATATCCTTGATCACGGGAAACCAGATCAAGGCACCAAGAACTCCATTTGCTTTCCAGAGATCAAACAATGCGGAAGAACAGAGCTGTGAGTCCAGCTGAAATATACCAACTTGTTGAAGGGCCTTGTAATGCTTCCCAATCAGTGATTTCTTATACTGGACCATGTATTGTGCACGGAGCAGCGGAAGATTTAAACCATCAATGGAGGCGGACTGCAGCCTGGCAGCAAAAAGTGCACCCTGTTGATCATTCCAGACCTTGGTCGTCTCGTACCAGACATATTTATCCTCTCCGAGCAGCACTGTGTGTAAGATTTCACACGGGCTGTCGCGATGAGGATCGAGACCACGGAGGCGAAGGAGAACATTATAATGATCTCCCGGACGCAACTCTGGATTAGTACCTGCAATTAAATTCAGCATACTTAATATTCTATAAGAATGAAGCACATTACGTGTCTGTTCATCCAGTTTCTCGTAGTGTTCCAGTGGTTGCATAATAACCCAGGCAAACAGTTGTTCCTGAATCTCGTCGATGATACTCTGTTTGACCAGTTGGCGTGCCTCATTTTTTATTTTCGTGTCATTGAGTCTTGGATCTCTTGTCTCGCGGTTGTAAACCTGTTCTTGCTGGATTTTTCGAGCCTCTTCAAGAAGCAGCTCGATCCAATGAGTCGCAATCTTATCCTTGACTCCGGTTTCTGTCTGCAAATTTTCAACTGCAGTTGCAACACCGAGGCAGGCAGCTCTTATCTGCTTCTTGATTTTAGCAATGGTATCTTCTGGTGTTCGTGGTTTTCCGGGCTAGAGTTGGGTCTCATCAGCTACAGGCAGTAGGTCATGTTTGACACCAGCTTACTGCAAACAGTGCATGGTATCCGTTGTCCGTTTCACGATGTGTTGCTGAGCCTCCGACTTCGTCTTCCCGACACCAGAGATTGGCACTTGAACCAGCCGTTGATGTGGTTTCAGCTTGTTGGGGATTATCCGCAGGGAGGAGATGGATTCCAATTCGGAATAATATCTCCTGTTGCAATTTACAATCATATGTTGAAGTCCAGTCCTTCTGCATGCTAGTTCAAAAGCTTAGTTGTACTGCAGAAAATTGACTATATTACTGAACTCACCAGTCCTCTGCCAAGGCATCAAACTGCTCCAGCGATGAGGCATACTGCGAAGTGGCGCAAAAGCGAACAAAATACTCTTGAGCCAACAGCTTGTGTGGCAAGTTGATGTTTGCAATATACATATTCATATGCGCATTGTACTGCTTGCTTCGATTCCCAGAGACATCATCTGCCCATGGCATGATGCGAAGCACAAATACTGGGCGTCCCTGGGCAATCTCACGAACAGGATGGGGCATGTGTGGTGTGAATGCATTCTGGATACCTGTGGCGGTTCTTGAATAGTCCGAGTCCAAAATTGCAGACTCACCCGAAAATCGGACTTCTCCCTGTGCTTGAAGATCCAAAAAATTATAGCAAAGATCCGTTGCGAGGACCCGAACCACTTTCAAAATCTTCAATTCAGTCGTAATCACTCAGACGGATGACTTACATTCATGTTCCTCAACTGTGAAAATTCCAGACTGAAAGCAAAGTTTAGTTCTTGGCTCAATCTGAAGTGAATGTGGCATACCATCTCCTTGGTGACAAGATACGCATCACAATGCACCTGCTTTTCGTACACTATCCATTTGAGTGGAACAAAGTATTTTCCGTCTTTGCACTGGGAGAGTTCTTTGATATAAAAATGCCGATGTGAAGCGCCGTCCCAGTTGGCCCACATCGGGGACAAGTCGTCCTCCTCAATTTCCTTAACATACTTCTCTGCTTGCCATGATTCTGATATGGTCGTTGTAATTTCCGGATAGAAATGGAGGTACTCGCGAACAAGAGGGTTGGAAAAGTCCTGAAGAATTTCCTAAATCAGAGTGATCAACTTGACAGATAACAGAGCCTACTAGACGTAACAGGTCATTTGGATGGTTCATGTAAAACTGATTGTCTAGGGCAGATGTATGATGGCGCGGCCTCAAACCGACATCTTGTGTCAGTTTCTTCTGCAATTTGCGGAGTGCGTAAAAGGACGGAACATTCGGTGTTCCACATTCCTTCATCACCCAGATAATCGCTTTTAGATGGTCGTCCGAGAGCCGCAAGCGTGGTAAATTGTCCAAGAGATCAAGCATAAACATCTGGATCCAGGGAGAATATTGGTGTCAGGTTTGCTGCGCAGAATTTAGAACCCACCGATTTTGATCCGTGCGGTGCCCAGTTGGCATCGGATTCGCCTGCCAGTGAACCACCATCCTCTTCTTCTTCATCCGAGTCATCAAGACCTGGATCGCAGATTTTCAAGGAAATCCAGGTGGGTACCATATTGTACTCACCCATAGCTGCCATGGTCCGCACTGCATCAGAAACTGTGCAATCATCTGTCTTGTCAAACATATCCGCCATCATAGGTGTCATGTCTGCAAAGACTGTGTGGTCGTAGTAGTCCAGGTTCTCCATGTCCCTCCAGACCCGGTTCGATTCAGAGCTATCCTCCACAGGAACCTCGCCCACAGAAAACATGACCTGATCTCCGGTAGAATCAAAAATCTCCCCGCCATATGAGATGGCCTCGCTGAATGGGCCTGTACCAGTTCCAATTCCCGAGGTACCAGCGAGAGGCATATCTTCGTCAGAATCAAGAGAGTCATTTCCACAGAGGTCAGTTAGGGTCATCACGGCTGCCGTCAAAGGAGCATCCTTGTGAAATTGCGCCGGGAGAAGACTCGGACCACTAGGAGTAGGTGCAGCTTTTGCACGAAGGGCTGATGCATGTTTGGGGGATGTCCGGTGATTTGGTATAGAACTCGGAAGAAGGGACACAATTGCAGCATTTGACGAGCAAACCAGACACTTGAGACGACGAGGCAAGCTATCCGGAATTTCTTCGAAGTCCACTGTCCAGTATAATTGTAAGCTCAAGATTTGCCATAGGATTACCACTGACCTGCGTCTTTGCGAACAGGAGCCATGTGCAAGAGTCGTGTTGTGGCAGGTGATAACCCGTATTTTGCAGGTGATAACCCGCATTTTTGATGGACACCCACGCCTTTGTCTTTGTCTTTTTTTCGCCCCAGCCACCGCCTTGCCACTCATTTGCTGTCCTCCCTTCACCAACACTCGCTCACCTCCTCTCTACGCTACACAATGACAGCTCACCGCCGCAAAATATCCGACATGTTTGATATGCCACTCAATTCGTCGCCTCTGAAGCCAGCCTCTCCCATTGGCACGCCTCCGCCCGATGGCCCAGCAGGGCTGTCTCCAGATCCGGGATCCCCTTCTCCTCCTCAGGCCCCGGTTTTCCGTCGCCTTAAACGTCCAGCTGAGGACTTGAGCCAGTTTGCTGGTGAAGTTTCCCGGGTGCACAAGCTCAAGAAGGAGGACCACGAAGCGCTGATAGGATTCTCCTCAGTATGTTCACTCTCTAGGCCACTGAGTACCAGCAGCTAATCTTGTTGTTCCGTTAAGCTGGGACACGGGGAGCAAATGGTGTCCCTGGCAGGCCAGCTTCTCGCCATAGCGCACCACCAGAGTCTGATTCAGCCCGTGCCCAAGGAATGGAAGGTCCCCAAGAAGCTCCTGGCATGTTTCAAATCGTCGAGTTGCATTGATACTAACCATTGAATGTAGGACAAGTTGGGCGCCACGGCAGGACCCCTCATGGTCGATCCATCAATTCCTGCATACCACGACGCAAACATCGGTCCCAAAAAATTGTTACTTGTCAGTACATTAGTGTCGTTACTGTTCCTTCCTCACCGCATCGACAGGACATGGTTCATGCTAATCCCGCGTGGGGGTTTCCAGTGGAGCTGAAAGACGAGAAGTACGCAACAGACGCCCTTGGGACTGCGATTTCCGTGATATTGGCCAGCAAACGCAACCTGGTCAAGAATGTGGTGAGTATTTGACACTTTCGAATGATCAAGCTGATGGCGCGACACTCAGATCCTCGGTTCGCTCGGTTCAGATCCAGAAAATCCCGATGCGGATCTGCTTCGTCCTGACGCAATGAACATCGTCGATCTCGCCAAAGCTATTCTCGTCAAGCTCAAGGTGAAATCAGTCCCACTCGATATCTGCATGTGCGGCCGGGTCGCCGTTCTGGTCCGTTTTTTATTTGTGATTCTTGGACAAATTTGACGCTGTCAATCCATAGCGTCAATTGGTTTTAGAGAGCGATGATAACAAGTACTGGAGCAGCGTGGACAAGGACCTTGCGTCAGTGCGTATCAAGTACCCTGATCCGGTATTACAGTCGAGGTGTGTTTACTTCCAACACCGATTTTTATCAATCTAACCACCATTCATAGATTCATCAAGAGGTATATACTGGATCCCGACTTCCAGACGTACGGCGCTGTCGATCTCACCTCACTCGCAACCCCATCTGCTCGAGCCACCAGCTCATCAACTGCACCATTGGCCCACGCCGCAGCTCAAACATCCGACAACGCCGACGATGACGACAAGTGATGTCGCGGCTCAACGACTGCCGTTGCCCCTCTCGCGCCAGGATGCGAATTACATAGTTTAGATACTTAGTCTGTTAGTATTACCGCACATCAAGCCCGTCATCTGCTAGCCTATTTCCTGCATAATCCAATCATTTTTTGCAGTATTAAATTGTCGAAAATAAGTCGTCCGATTGTCTCCTGATATTCAAGTAAATGTCGAGTGAAGGTTCTTGAAAAATGTTTTCACAATGGAACCTTGAACGAGGCTTGTGGGATTCGATTATTTATGTCTGAGGAATATTTGACACAGTGTTCTGTCAGGATCCGCAAAGTGTTTCACAACATGTCAGAGCAAATATGTGTGACATATTTTTTACAAACGGCGGTGTATGTGTCAGGAGCGGTGGAGTTGTGGAGCGGCTCCATGATCTCACACGGAGAACTAGGGTCGCTTAGCGGCGTTCAACTCAGTGACGACGAGGTATATTGGGCTGTTGAGTAGCTGGAATGTGTGCTGTATAAGTGGGTGAGGATGTATTAGCATGGGTGTGCTGCGTGGACGGTGGTGGGAGGAGAGATCTCATTGGAGTGCCGTAATGAGTGATGCACATCAACCGGTGATCCCCGATTTCGAGTCTGCGCACATATGTCTCAACGACAAGTCCAATGCACGTCAACACATCAACGAGTACTCAATACACGCTGGGAAATTGTGGGTGTAGAGGAAGAACAGCCGAAGTACATTTCTTTACGTCTTTGTATTTGGTACAATTCACCATGTTTACAGCTGTTTGCACATGTAATGACACTCATCAATTTTGATGAAGAAGAAGGAGCGCATACTCTCCCTCTTGCAACGCTCATTGCGAGCTCAAATCTTGGTAGAATCATATAATTTTAGGTGCGTTCTGAAGCGTTTTGGCAGGGCTATTCAGCTCACCCACTCCGTGGTTCCAATTCACGCTTTTATTTTTTGGCCAAATTCGGCGACGCGTAGCTCGGCTCCCATCTTGCAACGCGCGTCCTGGGTGCAATACTTGGCCGATTCATCTCAGCGTAGCGTTCGAACCGCATTTTCAGCCACGTTCTCACAGTACCCATCTTTCCCTCCACTTGGCTTGCTTCAAAACTCGAATGTTTTCCCTCGCTCATTTCTCGTCCAATTCCTATCATCCAAGGTGTCTTGACCATCACCAGAACCGGGGACATCTGTTATGGCTCGGCGATCTCCGCCATGCCCGATTACGCTGAGCCGGCAATACAAGGGCATCTCAGGCAGATTCCGAGTTACAAAGCAACCGCAAGGCTGATACTACCTATGTAATGTTCTCACCAACCTGGTATGCCCTCGTCGAGTTTGTGTTAAGATAGATGACAATGCAGACTTGATATCAAGCTGGTGTGTGCACAGGCAGAGGCAACGCGCACAGCGCAATATTGAAAGAATCGATTTACATGACTGCGTATCCCTCCTCCACCGTGACCTCCTCTTCTACATCACCCAAACCATCTTCTGGGCCGACATCCGGCTCAAACCCATCGTCACTGCCGGCGCCCAAAGCTGACCCTGATCTGTTCGACTCCAAAGACCTCTCTGAGTTCTGAGTTCTGAGTTCTGAGTTCTGCGAGAGTGGCGACCCGGGCCGCGCATCGGGGAATTCTGGCTCTTCAGGCCCGAGGCGGAGGTGTGACTAGCGGAGCTGGGGTACTTCAGGCACTCGAATTTTCTGGTCCTGGTCGTCCTCGCGATGGTCGTCTCGGACGCGGTCCTCGTCCTCGGGTGGAATGGGTACTTGGTAATGACCAACACCACGCCATCGGTAGCGCATATACATGTCGTGATCAACGAATCCAAAATGGTCGGAATCAGGTCCGCTAAATGCAGCATACAGGGATTTCCACCTACACATTGACATAATAATAGCGCCAGTCCTCGTCGTCGGTTAACCACGGTCGAAGCAATCGCCCGATGAAGCCGCTGGACAAAAGGTCCTCGGGTCGTGCCGCTGGCATGATATGCGCACCGCGAATAACTTTGTCTGGGTTCAAAAAGCCAAAGGCGTCCGCGTCGGAGTCCGGGATAAATTTGAACCTGAAAAGCCGTTTTCGTTTGAAGCCTCCCCGGTGCGATCCAATGTATACCGCCGAATCCACAGGAATTCCATAGATTCAGGGTTCGGATTGCCTCCGAGAGCTGTGTTCACGACGTCAGCGTGGAAAATTCCGACGACCTGGGCGTATGAAAATTGGTGGGACTCGTTTCCATCCGGGGACAGGTACATAATATCCGAGTGAGTTCGCAGGTTGAGGCAGTCCTGCCCAGTACGGACGTCATAACTCGTATAATTGATTCACCGATCTTGTGGCGATAAATGCGGTGATTCTTCAGGACCAGTTTGAAACGTCAGCGGCAGTGAACTCGTTTCCGTCGCCTGACCACTCGGGGTGGGAAAGACGACCTAACAGGTGCTCTTGAAGTTTTGGCAGGAAGTCTTAGAAGTCTCAACGGTCAATACCACAAATAATTCGTATTGATTCACCTACGTCAACAGCTGAATTATCGTTATTTTCCCCGAGCCAAGAAGAGATTTGAATTAAGAAGTTGTGGGAAGTCGAAATATGATGATGTTGCTCAGGCGAGGTATACGGTAATAATAGGGGTGCTCAATTCTTAACTCGCCCGTCCCGTCTCGTCGAATAATCAATTAATATTTGCTCGGAACAAACAAATTTCAAACTCCGCTAAGCCTGAGCATTTCCGGCGGCCCACTGACCGGCCCTCTGCCCCACATTCACCGAATTTGAGTAGTGCCGCAGAGCTAAAATGTGTTATAGACGATATGGGATCCATCGCGGGCAAAGAAAAAATTATCTCATCGAGTTGCACTCCATTTATCTTCCCGACGTTTTCGGCGCGTTAACAAATGTCATGTAATTTTCTCTGAACAGATCTTTGGCCCAGGAACTTATATGGGAATTTATTGATCATTTTCACGGCTCGAGCAGCATGTTAGAGGTAAGAAACAGCGAGAGGTTGCTTTGCAACGTGGCGGAGTTTGAAGTTTGTTTGTTCCGAGCAAAAATTAATTGATTATTCGACGAGACGGGACGGGCGAGTTAAGAATTGAGCACCCCTAATGCCTCGTGCTCTTTGAATGACACGTACATCTTTGATTTCGCGAACTTCCACTTGTGGCCCTGAGCAACTGGGGTCGGAGTCGTTTTGGAAACAATGGCGTGCGCTTTCTTCTGCGCACGGCCGGCAATGCGCGTAAGTGCAGTATCGCGTCGTTTTAAAAGCGTCATTTGACGAACAGCCCGATTTTTGTTGGTACGCGCATATAATCTCTTGATTCGCCGGTGGTCCAACTCGCCCTGGAAGCTATGTTTAGTAATTGTGCGCAATGGATAATCACCACTTGCCGGTTGCGTCGAATATGAATCGCTGATACCAAACCACAGAATCGTGGGGACGTAAACCCCGAGCGCGCGGAGTTTGTATGTCAAGAGGCTGAATAGTCCATATCGGTTTCGGCATCCGAGTCAATAAGGTCTTCAGAAGTGACGGTGGAAATGGTGGAGGAGACGTTGCATGCAGACTTCCGGGTATCCATCACGTTTGCTGTTGGCCGTGAGCTCAAGACCGGGACTAAAGACGACAATAACAAGTTGGATTCCCGGTTTCGGTGATGGTCAAGACACCTTGGATGATAGGAATTGGACGAGAAATGAGCGAGGGAAAATGTTCGAGTTTTGAAGCAAGCCAAGTGGAGGGAAAGATGGGTACTGTGAGAACGTGGCTGAAAATGCGGTTCGAACGCGCCTACGCTGAGATGAATCGGCCAAGTATTGCGCCCAGGACGCGCGTTGCAAGATGGGAGCCGAGCTACGCGTCGCCGAATTTGGCCAAAAAATAAAAGCGTGAATTGGAACCACGGAGTGGGTGAGCTGAATAGCCCTGCCAAAACGCTTCAGAACGCACCTAAAATTATATGATTCTACCAAGATTTGAGCTCGCAATGAGCGTTGCAAGAGGGAGAGTATGCGCTCCTTCTTCAAGCTTCATCAAAATTGATGAGTGTCATTACATGTGCAAGCAGCTGTAAACTTGAACCCCAGTGAGAATGGCATCGAGCGGGATCGAGCGAGAAATAGCCGGAACGAGCGGCTCGATCTCGCTCGATAATTTCGAGCATACATTGATCTCCCTCGATTCTATTTGATGGGATATTGAGTGCCGTCGAGGGATATCGAGGCCCGTCGAGCGCATATGTACGTGATGTAATATAGCTTCGGGGAATTTATCCTGTTGATATTCCGGTTTTTTTGAAGGAGAAAAAAGATTCATATATTAAACAAAGGTATGTAGGAACATAGACACTCCCAATACCAATCGCACCAGTGCACCAGCATCCACTCCTGTCCCGCAGTCAGCGCTGTCCATGCACGGTCCCCATAACTGTCATTTGCGATGCTTGAGGTCGTTCTTGAGACTCAGATCTAGCTTGAGCCTTCTTGAGGCGGCGAAAGACTCATTGAAGTAACCAGAGAGAGCTTGCGTGCAGACATATCTTGAAAAGCTTGAAAGCTTGGAATTTGGTCGACTTGAGTTTGAGTGTAATGAAGCCAAGTTTGCGGGCCTTGCGAGTGAAGAAGAGCTTGGAGGAAACCACCCGGATACCGAAGTCGCCAGCTTGACAGGAGCTTGGGAAAGTATCTTCAACATGTGGCGAATGCCCCTTGTGGACTGGAGGGACTGGCTTGAAGTGGGTGGGCGAGGGACATGGGAGAAGCAGAAGAAGAGACGACATCAACCAAATCCTAAAGCACGTGCCACATTCAAACAAATTCCCGGTCAGCCGGTGCAGCAGAATTTGATGTGGGCAAAACACAGGTACCGCGCGGGTAGTGGGGAAAATTATACGGTGGTCGTACGATTTACAAGGCAGAATATTCGATGAATTTCTCGCTCGCTCAATATCACTCAATCCCGCTCGAACACATTTGATCGGTTTTGCTTGGCGCGTTGATGGTTCGATGTGCCTCTTTCCGCCTCGATCCGGCTCGACGCTATTCTCACTGGGCTTGAACCTTTTCACTGCAAAAAAACCCGGATTTCACGATACTCAGGTCAGCCCACAAAAAATACATGAATCGTGTACCTGAATCTCAAAGTACCTGAAATCAATTCCAGGATGATTTGTCCTGAATCTTGAAAGTCAGGGAGCAGGTCCCTGAATTCCAGGGTCTTTGACGGCCTCAGTGAAAATTTCCAGTTCACTGCATTCCGCTCCCTAGACATGCCGAAATCTAGTCCCGCCGAGCCGGCTAGCAGCGCCTCGACAGCTTCTGTGTAGGCGCGCCAGTGGGACTAGATTTCGGCATGTCTAGGCCCATCTAGGGACCCACGGAATGCAGTGTTGTTGTCAGTATAACAGCCAGACAATACCGGTTGCAGAGAGATTTCCACATTGAGGTATGTGATAATTGAGCCTTGATGTTGGTAGTACTTCACAACGAAGCAGACGCATGATCTTTCCCTTCCGATTTACTTTATGTGAAGAATCAGAAGATCCATCGTGATATCAGTCGCCAATCAAGGCAGCCGCAACCACGTGATCGCGTTGCCTTATCTTCCGAGGCTCGGCCTGATTTAGATCAATGATGTCGCCAAGCGAAACAATAATATCGGCGCTTGTCCGCCACCTTGTCTGTGTCCACAACCAACCGCAAACCATGTCGTCTCCTCCAAGCGTCAGGAGCGAGCAGCCCACCGAGACTCGGGCACCTTCGCCGCACCGCAAGAGCGGACGGTTATCTAGCTTCAAAACGAAGATTACGACACGCCATGGCTGGTTGGGCGATTACGACTACGCATGGTGAGCTGAGCATACCCGATGTGAAGAATTCACTCATTTCACTCATTCGCGACATAGGCTTTGCCTGCCGACCTTGCCCTTCGGAAACCAGAAGAAATCTCGACAACCCCCGTTTTACGCGCTCGATGCTGAGCTACCACTTGTGCTTGCTATCGCGAGTGGGCTCCAGCATGCGCTGGCAATGTTGGCAGGCCTGATAACCCCTCCCATCATCTTCGCATCAGCTCTTAGCCTAGATAGCGCGACATCCGCGTACATGATATCTGCGTCGCTTATCGGATGCGGTGATACCTGTTCCCATTCGACGTTAGTTTCGGAGACTAACGCCGTGTATCCCAGGAATTCTGAGTCTCATCCAGATGTCGAGAATGAAGCTTTTTAGGGGATATTATTTGGGTACAGGGTTGATCAGCGTCGTGGGGACAAGTTTCTCGACGCTGAGCACCGCGAACGCAGTGGGTACACGCATCTATTGTTGTATCGGTAAAGCCGACGTTTCCAGATTTTCAATGCCATGTATGCAGACGGTACATGTCCGTCTACGACAGCTGCCGACGGTACAGTGACTCGCGGCGCTTGCCCTGACGCATATGGAAAGGTATTAGGTGAGCGCAATGGTTGCTCCGTGTGCTGGACTGACAGCCGTCAGGCACATCCCTTATCTGCTCTTTGCTCGAGATTGGCATGTCTTTTGTGCCTTCTCGAGTCCTGCAGCGGATATTTCCGCCAATGGTAACCGGTAAGACCAATCGCCTTGTTTCACGCATCTATCCATACTGGGTCAGGAACTGTAATCCTCTTGATTGGTGCATCCTTAATTGGCTCGTCTGGGATTCCCAACTGGGGCGGCGGTTCAAACGACTGTCAATCATTCCCTACCAGTGGCATCTTCGAACTTTGTCCAACAATATTTGCCCCGCGGCCACTTCCGTATGTGTTCATCTTACTACTCGGTCGTGGGTCTGTTCAACATGCACATGTAGATGGGGTTCTCCTGAATTCATTGGGATTGGATTCCTCTCGTTCGTTAGCATAATCCTGACGGAACGCTTTGGCTCTCCATTCCTCAAGAATATCAGCATTATCGTTGGCCTCGTCATCGGCTGTATCGTGGCCGGCGCCGCAGGATATATCGACAACAGTAGCATCAAGACAGCGCCAGCGATCACATTCCTCTGGTATGTGCAGCTCAATACTTGAATGAGCACCAACTCACTGGTCGGTATCTTTGACTAGGGTGAAAACATTCAAGATTGGTGTATACCCCCCTGCGATTCTGCCTATGCTGGCAGTTTACGGTATGTGGGTTTCATTATACTAGGAGCGTGGTTAAAAATAATTCGCAGTATCTCTGGCCATGGAGGCAATCGGTGGTCACCTCTTGGCACATTTCTCGTGCTTCGGAACTTAACAATTTATCTGTAGGTGATATCACGGCGTCAGCGGAAGTTTCACGCCAGGAGGTTGACGGACCGGAATTCGACTCCCGAATTCAGGGCGGGGTGCTGGTAAGTTGCAATCAGGGTATATTTCTTCACGCCGATATTGACAATTATCCGTAGAGCGACGGCCTTGGCGGCTTCTTATCCGCCCTCTTCACAGTTACCCCGCTTTCCATCTTCGCTCAGGTTCGCACATCAGCGCCTTCTGTCCCTGCAATCCTCGTTAAATTTGTGCTGTAGAACAACGGAGTTATCGCCGTCACACGCTGTGCCAACCGCGCCGCCGGCCGCTGGTGTTGTGTCTTTCTCATCCTCTTCGGTGTCTTGGGCAAAATCTCGGGCGCCTTGCTCGCGATCCCGAACCCCGTACTTGGCGGCATCACGACCTTCCTCTTCGCGTCCGTCGCCGTCTCTGGCCTGCGTGTCCTCTCATACGTGCGCTTCACGCGCCGCGACCGCTTCGTGCTCGCCGCCGCGTTGTCATTCGGTGTAGGCGACCTTCTCGTACCGGGGATCTTCACACACCTGTTTGACGGGGTTAACCACCCGAACAAGGCGTTGCAGGGCTTCTTCGACTCGATTGTGATTGTGCTTAGCACACCATGTGAGGACTTCTGCCCGCATTTTCATTCGGTTCGCTGATGTACTCCTCGTCTTTCCTTGGCACCGCAGTTTTGTCAGCGGGTATCGTCGCTGCAACACTCAATCTCATTCTGCCACAGGAGGTGGATGAGCCGACTCCAGAATACCCTGCGGAGACAGTCGATTCAGAGTCGCAGACTCGGGAAAAGTGAATGAAAATATAGCCTAACGCCTGTGGAACGAAATAACGGTGGAAATTAACGCTACACGAATTCGAATAGGCAGTAACGGAACCATGTATGACTGGGTTGAAATTGGGAATATGGCTTTGACGACCACTCCTCAAGAATTAAATCAAGTAGCGCGGCGACACAAAAAGTCTTGTCGAGGAACCCCGGCCCATGTTTTCAATGCCATCGAGTCCTTGGAACAATTCAAATTCGAGTCGCGGCCTTCGCAAACTGTCTGTTCTTCACTGCACAGAAAATTGGGAACGCAACTGAAACCACAACCACGCCTTCAAGGAAAGAAACGTCTATCTACGCCGGATCCGACCCCGAGCACTCTCAATTCTTTCAAACAGATATGCCCTATGCACTCCAAAAAAACCGTACTGGAATACCGTGCACCTTTCACTTCGGTCTTTCTTGCTCCATGCCTACTGGGCTACGCTCCGCCTCTTTCTTGAGCCTCACGTCCCGCAAGTTCTTCGGTTGTTTCGATCGGAGATACCGCGACATCGGTGCCTGTCTGTCTGAAGACTTCATGTCCGGAGAGCAGAAAATAAAAGCAACTATATTCTTTTTTCACCGCACGAATTCAGCGGATAAGCGGAACGTGGTGAATCACCAGTAGAAATCTCTGGTCTGACAGAAGACCCTGAGACAGAAATCATGAAACTCAGCCCTTTGAACAAACACCAGTCAGGGATTACACTGTATATACACCCAACCTAGTTCCCGAAAAGATAAATCTATGTTATATGTCAACTTTAAACTGTTGTCTCAAAGTTTTGAGCTGTCGCCCCCCGACGAGCTTGACGAGCTTCTCCCCGTCCTGCTCCGCCATCAAGCTCACCCACTTCCTTTCATACATCGCCTCCCTCCTCTTCCACTCGTTATTGTTCCACTCCGGAAGCACCTTTGCCCATTCCGGTTCCAACGCCGCGATTGCATCCTTCAGTCCCTGCGCATAGCCCTGCTCGTCGGGCCCCAGGATGTGGTACGCCACCAGCGACGAGAGCTCGCGCCCTTCGAGCTTCGCGCCTGCCTCGCGGAAGCGCCCAACCTTCTCCAGCCGTATGCGCTCCCCTTCAAGACGCGCAGGAAGCGACGCAGGAATGGCAAGACGCTGTGAGAAGACAAGGGCGAGCCAGGTGCTTGCGACGTCTGCGAGGGTGAAAGGTGTATAGGACATGACAGCACCGATAAACGCAAGGGTGGGATTAGGCGCGTAGAGGATGTGGTTGTACAGCGCGGGGATGCGTGGAGGAGATGTGGCGACGGAAGTGAGCGGGGTGAGGGTCTGTGGCTGCCCTGCTGGCAAACCTAAGGACGTCGGCTGAAGGACGCGAACAAACGGCGTGGAGGCCGCACTGTAGCCCGTACCCAGGACGACGGCGTCGATGTCCGTCAGCGTCGAGCCGTCGAGGAGCTCGAGATCTAGTTTCCCTGAAGATTTGACGATGTAGCGCGTGATGGGCGGGACGTCGACGACACGCGGGTCCGGGAGGAAGGCAAAACGTCGTAGACCCTGGCGGCGGATAGAACGATACACGGGTGCTTTTGCGACCGATTTCAACTGCGCTGCAATGTCGTTGCTGGAGTTTGCATTACCGACGACGACGACACGCTGGCAGGTCTGATCAGATATTGAACAAGAGATGAGATAAACCTACTTTTCCGTCATATCCCACAGGTCCGTGCCACGTTTGGGCATGGGTCGCAAGTCCCGCTGCGCGCGCTTCTCCCAGGCCCGGTGTCGATTCCGGCCACGATGGAAAGTCGTACCAGGATGTGGCAACGACTACGGCATCCCACGCGTCGACGTGGACCTCCCCGTCCTTGCCCGCACCCCAATTCCGCGTCGTGACGCTCCACCCGCTCGAACCCGGCAGCTCGTCAACCCACACGACCTCTGTAGACAATCGGATCTGTCCACTTGCCAGAAACGGCGCGGCAAATCTTCGAAGGTATGCATATGTGTCCGCAAGACTAGGGTATGGATGGATCTTCGATTCCGGCTCGGGGAAGGGGTGATGCGAGAACGAAAGATATTCTGCCAAGACGTTGCCCACTAGGGCAGGATATGCAGGGGACGTCCAAAATGGACGGGTGCGCGGAGTACCAGGCTTTGGGGGATCTTCTAGATACCTGATTTACCTTAGTGATGCTGATGAATTTGAAAGTACGACACACCAGACTCCACCGATGTCGTCTCGTCTTTCAGCGAGTACGACCTCGTCGAAGTGCCCTCTTTCAACCAGATTTCGGAGGGACACAAGTCCACAGGGGCCGCCGCCGACAATTAGGATACGCCGAGGCTTGTGCGAGAGAACAGAAGTCATGGCGGGGTCTTTTCACAGCGGGGATTTTGCGTGCTCAGATGGGTGTATCACGTCAGCGGCCTGGGAGATCGATGCTGTTTTTGGTATCTGCGAGAACGTTCGCGGAAGCTTTGCGTTGGGGTTGCGCTAATCGAGAAGAATAGCCTGGTTCACTGAGCTACTTTCTCATAAGGAGGATGGACCTTTTCGGACCTTTTCAGGGTATCCGGGATCCCACGAGCAGAATGTGGCCGTGAAATGTGTTCGAAATCAAGGGAAATGTTCTATCCAGCTTCAGAACTTCTATGAGACCGGTCAGTAATTGTACCAGTCGCTAGAGTGTGGTCGCGACTGACGAAGGCTGACGAGGGCTCACCAGGAGATCCCAGCGAAAAGGTAAAACGACTACCCCCTCCTGATATGCCTCCGCGCAAAGCCCGATCGATCTCAGTCCCGGTACGAGTCGTCAAGACCTGATCAGATAATTTAGATTTTTCCGATAAGTGTAGTACACCGCCGTTTGAAATGAATGTTTTATAAATGTTTTTGTGTGAATGTTTGGAAAATGTTGCGTCAAACAACCTCACAACATTACGAATGCAATCCCTTAAGGCTTTTTCAAGAACCACATTTCAGGAATGTTGCAAGCAACATTTTCCGAAGGTTTCTCTGAACATATTTTTCATCTTGCACGCGATGTTTGAGATCACAACCAAACTAAATTGAACAAAAATGATGATTTCATGTGCTATGTAATAAGTAGTGCGCCAGGCAAGTACAGTACTGTAGACTGGGCCACATGTTGTACTTACGGCGATCCTCCGCGGGAATTTCGGGCTCGTCGGAGGAACTGGCGTGCGATGCAGAATATTTCACGCCCGGTCTGAAGACGAGGAAGGAGCCAAAATGTGTGGTAATGAGATCTGAATATGGATGCGGGATGTTGTGGGGAGCGGCAAACAGAAAATTGTGGACCCATCGGCATCTTGATGATTGAGAACGGTGGCTAAGAATTTGTGAGCTTGGTTATCATTGATGCCTAATATGTTGCGGTATGTGGGCTTGAACTCTTGAAGAAGTTAGATCGGCAGTTTGAGGCGCGAAGTCTTGAATTGAAATCCAATCTGCCTTGGTCTTGAAATGCCACACTTGCTGACACCGGCCTTGGGATGTGGGCTTGAGGACACTTGAATTGGATGCAGTAGGTTGGATTGTCGTGTAAGTGTTGACAAAGAGTGACAGCGGACTTTTGACATCGTTCTCAAGCTTGCCACCCCGTTTCGACGCTTGAGCGCTTCAGTAACTGTAATCGATGTATTTGAGGGCCGGCAGCGCAGCCAGTGGGTAGAAGAGCCTCCAGGATGAGCCAGGCACAGAGCGGGTCCGGGAAGTAGAAGTGGATGTCGACGCAAAAAGAAAGAAAGACAAATCGTCTGAGCAACATGCACGTGGCCATACACGTGCACCATCAGTGCGCACGGACCTTCGGTGCATCGAGTTCGCTTTAAATGTCTCCACCACCGCACTCATAGCAAACTTTTATCATCCGCACCATTTCATCCTTCTGGTTTCAGGGAGAACCTTTCTTTTTTTTTCCAGTGAATCTGATCAGTGACCTCAAATTTTGCGTGTTCACATTCGGTTGCTGTCCGCAGTGCCTATATTCACGTTGGATTCACAATAGAAATCCTCGACCATTCTTTTTTCGGGAACAATTTATTCCCGTAATGTGACTGGCAGCTGATATGCAGCATTGTAAGCCTTGCTATCAACAAGATGCACTAAGATTCCAGATATTGTGTGAATCTTTGTTAAATGTTCTTCGAATGTTTACCCGAAAATGTGACGAAAATGTTTTCAGAACCTTGGGGAAATATTCTATGTACCAAACATTTGAGAAATACCGATCACGATTGGCGGTGTATGTCCGCATCGCCGCCCGCGCGCCATCAATGGCTGTGCTCCTGTGATGCGCATGCGGATCGACGTTGTGCTGAGCGTCGTTGGCATGACCTGGATTCCATCTGACAAAAGTGACTGCAGAAGACAGGCCTGACAGATCGCCCATACTTACCCACTGGTATTCCCTTGATCGGGAATCCATCTTTCATTTCCGAGAAACTCCCGACCTTCTGCAACATATCCATCTGGCGCTGTGCTTTGATTATTACAACCATCTGAGAAGAACAAGATAGGCGTGCAATATCCACAAAGTCATTCCCGATCGCTACCTCGGAGTCAACGCCAGTTAACACAGTTAAAATTATTTTGTCCCTTTGCTTGCGAGAATCGACGATAGAATTGCCCTACCGCATCAGGAAGGTTTATGCATTGTGAGAACACATGCGCGACTGCGCAAAAATCATTCTAAATCCATGTTGGGGCCCGAGTATGAGATCATTTGATGCAGATCATGTTGAACAAGATGGACGATACGTGCTGTGTTGAAATCACATCTCATCAGAACAATTATTTATAAGAGGTACGGGTATCACCAAGTCCCATACCTCTCTGCCCCCCACACACCCTCCTCAATGCCGAAAATGTTAAATCCCCACATTCCCGTCTTGCACACTTCTATTTCAACCTCTGCACAACCTGAAAGTGAACCCAGCTTTGAGGCTGCTCCTGTATCAGATCTGAGTACAGAAGATATCTGTGAGATAAAATTATCTCTCATATCCAACCGTAATGGACTGAAAAACTCGTCTAGTCAACCGACATACAGCATCTAACTTGCTATCACTCGAAAGGAAGAACTTCCTACAAAAACATTACTCCAAATCCTTTGCTTCATCCTACATGTTGTGCTAGTCTTGGTACATGTTGTACTGCTGATGAGTACACTCGAACACTGGGAACACCACTTTACTTTCCCTTTGGAGCATCAAACAGCTGTATCATTTTGGACAACGGTAATAATGCAGGGCTTTGGAACGGTATGTACAAAATATATATCAGGGCTGGTAACCTATTCATAAAACTGCTTTCTCAAGATCTACACTGCGATTCTGGTGTTTTTGACCCAGAAACTAGCAATGCAGAAAATTTGATCGTCTCAGACATTGACTGCCACTCATGACCGCATTTCCTCTTGGACTGGACTCGGATCGGCGCTGGCCACTCTTTATAACCAGCTATCTGTCCCCGCATCTGTTTTCGGTACAATCAACATTGTCGGATACCTCGGATGCATTTCACTTCTTCATATAACCATGCCGGCAATTGTCTCATCAGAAACGTTCAATACCACAGCCTCTATTCCTGCAAGCACTCTTGCATTTCCTGAATTTGGGAATTCCACAACTGTTGAGTACGTAAAGATAATCTCTCAATCTGTGATATTCACATATGTGCAGCCCAATTCGTACTTTTATGAGCACCCTTCCTCAAAACTTCATACCATGGCGTGAATTTCTGGATGATTCCCAGATCACTGGACTGTCCAATGGCAGTCTCTATGAGGTACTACCAAATACAACAGCAAATGGACATGCTGAAATATCGGCCATTGGATTCAATATTACCTGTGGTTATTTGCCTGCAGTTGTGGAGCAAGTATTGGCAGGTGTTTGGAATATCTCGCTCAGCGGAGTAGGAACAATAATAATTCATGGGATGCGTGGGTTACCTTTACCCTATATTAAATTGAGATTAATTAATTTCATGATGGTGTAGAACCAAACTTGCTCTCAGTGATACAAACATCCCAGTTTGATACTCAGGCACCCAACAACTCCATCATCATCCAGACCACAAATCCAGTCATCGATTCAGCGGGGTACCTGGGATCTCCCATTGTCTTCAGTCATCTGCCGCCCTCCATAGTTAACATAACATCTCTCAATCTCAACGTCACAGCAATCCAATTTCTACAGTGCTCTAAATCATTACTTCCTCAGCTGGGAATCATAAATGCCCACTCCAATACTCTCAATGGATCGCTTCACCCAGATAACCACAAGAGTGATTCTCATTGGACATCATCGTTGGATATGAATTTTGGCTCTCAGGATTCAACTCTTCTCGGTGGTGATCTTGTACGTGGCTTATTCCTATAAGTTCAGTATCATTTTTACTCTGTACCAGTGGTCACATATGTTGAATGGATGGGGACTTGGATCAGTCCTCACCCCTAGCTCTGTAGATGGGTAAGTTTGGTGCCAGGGCTTGACCAGCAGCTAACAATATTACCAGATATCTGATGACCTCCCTTGGGGTCGAATGGCTTGATTCATCTTCAAATGCAGTTGTATTAAAACTGCATGAAATTGAAAATTCACTCTCTTCCCTGGTGGCTATGAATTTCTGGATAGGTGAATAGTCAATGTCTCTGGCATTATAGTCACTCATCTGTTGTGAGGTGGGCATATCAAACCTGATCCTATCTCTACAAAATATGGGATTTCCAATCGACCTTCTGGAGGAATGGCCCCTATATTGCAGACTGGAAGTACAACTGTGCAGCAAGATATAGTGCTAGTGAGATTGAATGTGAAAGGATCCCTGTCTCAAACTTTTCATTGGCTAACTCTCGATTATAGAGCAATTTGATTGCGGCAAGAAGGACTATTCTTCTGTACTAGAAGAAAACTTATAGATCTCTAGGTTTCATTTGGTCTTGCAAGTTCAATCATTCTAGGATTTTTATCTACTCCATTCCTGGGTATCCCCTCAGAGCCTGAAGGTCCAATACAAGGTGGTGGCCTACTCCACAATATTTGGGTGTGGCGGAATCAGCCCAGGACCTCAGGCATTCTAAGGGCAATCAAACAACCCACAGATTTCAATCTTCGCAATGCAGGGTTGATCACCTTACAGCTCTCCCATGAGAAATCCACAGAGACAGATGAAGTGGGTGCCTCTCTAAGCCAAGGCAGCAAACAGAATGAAACCTTGCAAGATGAACCTTGCCATGGAACAAACCCAATGTCAGCTTCATCTGATGCAACTGATGGTACAAAATATTTTATATGTCAATTACATATGTACTTACCATACGTAGAAAGCAACCTATCATCCCATCCGGGAATTGATTATGCCCAGATCATGTGCATACCAATCCATGCCTTCCTAGTTATTGTTCATCTTACCCTCCTTGGACTGGGAGTCATCCACAAAGAGCACAGCATTGTATTCCCAATTCAGCACCAGCATATTGTATCTTTCTGGTGCACAGTTGTAGCACAGGCATTTGGAATGGTATGACAATAACCCCAAATAATTTGACTGTCTCACATCCTCTTCTGTAGATATATTACTCGCTGCTTACCTACATCACCCAAAAGCTGGCAGTAATCCGCATAATAGGAAGACACTCCATCCTTACAATTATCAATGACCAAATTTCCGCATGGTCAGGTATTGGATCTGCAGTTTTCACCATACACAAGCAATTTTCATTACCTGTATCATTTTCTGAGGCGCTTTCAATATTCCTATATCTCTTGTGCATTTCCATCATCAACATATCAACTTCAGCACTATTTTCAGTGGAAACATTCAATCTTCCAGTTTCATCAATGGTACAGACCCAAGGCATTCCATTGTGGAATGGCTCCCTGCACAAGTAAGTTATTACACCTTACCCATCATCTTAACTATCAACATGTCTAGTTCTACAGTACTTTACATAGAGGCTGGTGGAGGATTCTTGAAATGGCTAGGGCACCTGGATGAATCCCAGACCCTAGGATTGTCTAATGGGAGTCTGTATGACCTATTGACAAGCACCTACCCTGGAAGTGGAACAGCACAGGTATCAGCTACTGCCTTCAACATTACCTGTGGATACATTTCCGACTTAACAGTGGAGACTGATTCTGATGGCTACAATATTTCCTTCCCATCAATGATGCCTGAGACATCATTCACCTTTTATATTCCTTATCATCCAGGTAATTACTATACTATAAATTTAAACTGCATGACTGACATGGTGTTCTGTAGTTGTGGCTGGCAATGCCATTGTAACAGCGCAACTCCAAGCAACAGATTCAATCATCCTATACACTGCAAATCCTCTGCTTGACTCTGAGGACAACACTGGCCTTCGAGTCAAGCTCAACTCAGATGTGTCACTACAATTTATTCAGTGTTCAAAGTCTTTGGTCTCACAAATTGCTCTGGTATCCATCAACTCCAAAGTGATTCTGTCCAACTCCTTGGAACCAAGAATCCAAAAAACCTCTTCAAGATGGCAGTCCTATGAGAGTCTTCCAAAACCTACCAATGGAACCACACTGCTCGAGGGTAACTATGTGGGTTATCACAAACTTTTTTTTCCCTTCCCATTTACATCTTGGTCAGTGGGCAGAAATTCTGTCTTCTTTGACCGATCCCGATGTCACACTTGAATCTGGCTGGGTCCTTTATTCTGGTGATGTGTACATTTTGCCTTTGCCCATCTGCCAGCTTGAACTTTATTTTATCTAGATATCTCATGGCACAATTGGGCCTTGTACCAGCAACCAGTTCAACATCATTGCAGCCTCTGTATCTTCATGATATTGAGAATGCACTTTCCAATTTGGTTGCATCCATTTTCTGGTGTCATGAACCGTCTTTTCATTTTTACTCCCAGAACCCGAACAACCCGAACAACCCGATCATTGATCAGATCAACTATCTGATCAATCGAACTTGGATACCGTTTTAGGATCCCAAACGGTTATGATCGGTTTCCCGACCCTCGGGTTCCCGATCACCCCTCTACGTTCCTATACCCCTTCATTTACTTCGCATTAATCTTGTCCGTTGTCATTGGACACTGTACCTTAATTTACAAACCCCTAGGGACTTTAGTATATAAACCGTAGTTATTCTCCTGTACTTTACACTATTCTAGTCTAAACTCCAGGCTTATTCATTGGAACTCTTCGTGCTTCAGTCGCCCTCGTCACCTCAGAACCCGGAATCTGCTCTGTGCTGACAAAAGAATAGTGTCTCTACACGGCGTACTCGACTGGACGTAACACGATGAGCACCGAATATGTGCTCCCCTCGATGGAGAGCTTTGGCGCCCTAAACGGCGAGGAGAGGGACAGTGTCCTGCTGCAGGCCCTACAACACGCAGGAGGGCAATTCGGAGTGATGCAGGAGGAACTGGGGAACCTGCGCGGAGAGAATCGTCTGCTCCGCGAGGACAACGTCCATTCGCAACAACTCTTGCGCGATGCCCTCGTCGCCTTGGGAAGAGCCTCTACGGGAGGGCCCAGGGAGACTAAACAGGTGAAGACGGCCCGTGTCGCCGCCACTACCCCGTTTAAAGGAGACTCCGAATTGGTGGACTCCTATCTGGCGGAGTGCTGGTTGCACTTCCTGGACAACCCGACGTACGAGCGGGACAGCGCGAAGATCGCCTTCGTCCTGTCCTACATGAAGGAAGGATCGGCAGCGGCATGGGCCAACAACGTTGTGCAGGCCATGCGCAACCCGAGGGACCCCGATACCCCGCTGTATCGGAGTTACGAGGTCTTCGAGAAGAACCTCATTGATGCCTTTAAAGGAGGGGCACAGGTGGAAATCGCGCAGGCTAAAATCGAGAAGCTGCGCCAGGGTGCGGGAACGGCCACGGAGTACTTCACGCTCCTGGACACATACAACAACACCGCGGGTTACGACGAAACCACGCTTATCCGTCTCCTCAAGCAGGGGATCCTGAAGCCGGTTCTGCAGTCCGTCTACGGACAAACCGCACTACCGATCACCTACGCCGACTGGAAGGTGGCGGTCATCAAGCACGACGGGTTGCGTCGCGCCTTCCACGTTATGGATGGCGCGCTTCGCGATCGTCCCGTCACGGTGCCTAAGGTGCAACAGAACCAGAACCCGGGAACTTCTTCCGCAGGAATGAGCAGCGCGCTCCAACGAATCCCCCTGCGGCCGTCGTTCCGCCCCCGGTCGCCACTGGCGGGGCCCCTAGCGCAGGGCCCGCGCCTATGGATATAGACCGGACGGTCAGCAAGAAGCCGGTTCCCCGATGCTACCAGTGCGGAGAAGTCGGGCACATGGCCCGTAACTGCACTACCCGAGGACCCACCAACCCGCAATTCCGAGCCTTGATCTCGGAGATGATGGAGGAACGCCTCGGGAAGGAGGATTTTCCCGAAGAATCCGAGTGAAGACTGTGCCCTCGGATTCTCGTATACCCCCCCCACCTGTAACGACTTTGAACAATTCATTCTCTGTTTTGACTATCGAAGAACCCGGTGTGGGGGAAGACACAGTGGAGATGGAAGGAGAGGGAGCGAGGACTCCCTCTAAGTTTGAGAAGAGTGAGGGAGCCGTTTCTCCCTCTGACTCTAAGCGAAGGGGCAAGAAACCCCGGAAGCCCGAGCGGGAGAAAGCGGAATGGCGCAGACTCCCCCTCGGAAGCGCGCGTCGGGTTGCAACCCGAGCGCGGGCACAAGAATGGAAGGCGCGGGAGATTATTACCAAGTGGACTCACCCGGCCAGAATACAAGAAGTGGACGACGAGATGGTGGAAGAAATCCGGACGGCTTACTTCCCCGACGCCCTGGGCATACTGGACAACTTGAAAGAGCCACCACAGTATATCCGGGCCACTGGGAACTCCATGATGGTTCCAATGACCCTTGAAGGGCTGAATAACCTTAAAGGTTATACAGTGGTCGGGTTGTTGGACAGTGGGGCTACCAACGGATTCATAAACCAGCGGTTCGTCGACGAGCACGGAATCGAAGTGGAACCCCTAACCGTAGCGGTTCCGGTTTACAACGCGGACGGGTCCCTCAACAAAGGAGGACGCATCACCCACGTTGCGCGCATGCGTCTCCGAATGCAGGACCATGCCGAAATCTTCTCGTTTGCGGTAACGGATACTGGGAAGAGCGACGTGATCATCGGGTTCAATTGGTTGAAACAACACAACCCGGAGATCGACTGGCAGAAGCAAACCATTCGTTTCTCCAGGTGTCCTGCCGCTTGCAAACGAGCCCGCTTATGGGAGGAGTGGGAGGAGGAGGACAACGCCGACATAGGAGAGGGAGACCGTATCTTCGTCACGAAGATGTATCCCGAAGACGTTCTGGACACCCGGGATGCCGAACACCTCCGCGCTATGGGTAGCGTGGCTACAAAGCTGGCGGCCGCTGCTCACGAGGCCAAGGGAACTAAGACGCTGGAGGAGAGCGTCCCCGCTCATTATCTGGGGGAATTTCGAGGGGTCTTCGAGAAAAAAGACTTCGACAAACTGCCGGAGCGGCGAAAGTGGGACCACGCAATAGAGTTGAAACCCGGCGCAGAACCCGTAAAAGGGCGGAGTATTCCATTGTCCGTCCCGGAACAGGCGGAATTGGACGCGTTCATCAAAGAACATGTGGAAACCGGCCGTATTCGCCCCTCGAAATCGCCATGGGCCTCTCCTTTCTTCTTTGTGAAGAAGAAGGATGGGAAACTGCGGCCTGTTCAGGACTATCGGAAGTTGAACTCCCTTACCATCAAGAACCGGTACCCTCTTCCGTTGATCTCGGAGATCATGCACATGCTCCGTAAGGCAACCTGGTTCACCAAATTGGACGTTCGATGGGGATACAACAATATCCGGATCAAGGAAGGAGATGAAGAGAAAGCCGCGTTCGTCACAAACCGAGGGTTGTGGGAACCGTTGGTTATGTTCTTCGGCCTTACGAATTCGCCGGCCACCTTCCAATCCATGATGAACGACATCTTTGCGGATCTTATTGCGGAAGGACGGGTTATTGTTTATCTGGACGATATTCTCATCTATTCGGAACATCTGGAGGAACACCGCTCCACAGTCAAGGAGGTCTTGCGGATTCTTCAGGAAAACGAGTTGTTCCTGAAACCCGAGAAATGCGAGTTCGAACAGAGAGAGGTCGAATACCTGGGCGTCATCGTCGGCGATGGTAAAATTCGAATGGACCCCATAAAAGTCGAGGGCGTTCGACAATGGGCAACCCCGAGGAATGTCAAAGACGTACAAAGCTTCCTCGGGTTCCTCAACTTCTACCGACGCTTCATCAAAGGTTTCGGGGATTACGCGAAGCCGTTAACTCGTCTTACCCGGAAAGATTACAAGTGGAGGTGGGGAGAGTTGGAAAAGAACGCGTTCGACCAATTAATATTGGCCGTAACCTCGGAACCCGTGCTACATTTTCCAACGGACGATGGGGAATGGCGGGTGGAGGCGGATTCCTCGGATTACGCCACGGGGGCCTGCTTGACGCAGTGCCAGGACGGGGTGTGGGTTCCGATTGCGTTCATGTCCAAGGGACTGAACGACACCGAGCGGAACTACGACATCCACGACAAGGAGATGTTGGCGATCATGCGGGCCCTTTACGAATGGCGACACTATCTACAGGGCAGTCAGCGGAAATTCGAGATCTGGACCGACCACAAGAATCTGGAGTACTTCACCACGACGAAGAAACTCAATAGACGACAGGCTCGGTGGTCTTTGGAACTCAGCGAATACGACTTCGCGCTCATTCATAAACCCGGGAAACAACATGCGAAGACCGACGCGCTTTCGAGGCGAAGCGGTCATGAGAAGGGGGCGCAGGATAATTCGAATCTTGTGCTGTTGCCGGAACAGTACTTCCGGAGGATGGACGGAGAGGAATTTTTGAAAGCCATGCCGGCGGTCTTGAACGACACGGCGGGCGATCAGTTCATGGAGGACATCAAGGGTGGTAAAGCCGATTGGGAAGATGTGGTGAAGAAAGCGCTAGAAGAAAAGGCCGAGGGCTGGGAAGAACACGAGGACGGGTTCGTAACCCGGTATCGAACCGTATATGTTCCCCCGACTGGAGATCTGCGACACCGGATTCTACGAGCACACCACGACGACTACATTTCCGGACATCCGGGACAATTCCGAACGGCGGAATTAATAACCCGGAACTACTACTGGCCCTCTCTGCTATCGGACGCTAAACGATATGTCTCGGCTTGTCCCGTGTGTCAGAGGACGAAGCTCTTTCCCTCTAAGCTCCGAGGACCACTACACCCCAACGCGGTTCCGGAAAGGGTTTGGCAGAACGTTTCAGTGGACTTAATCACCAAACTACCCGTCAGTAATGGGTAGGACTCTATCGCGGTGATTGTGGATCGACTAGGGAAAGGAATCCGGGTGGTGCCTTGCACAGAGCACCTGGGAGGAGAGGGGATGGCGCGCATTTACCGCGACCATGTGTGGAAAGACTTCGGGTTGCCCGAGGTGGTGATTAGCGACCGTGGAACGCAGTTCGTGGGGCACTTCATGCGGGATTTGTTGAAGCTCCTTGGCATAAAATCGAACGCTTCGATGGCCTACCACCCGCAAACCGATGGACAAACCGAACGAGTCAACCAGAACATCGAGCAATACCTTCGGGTTTTCACCAACTTCCTGCAGGACGACTGGGCGGATTGGTTGAGTCTGGCAGAATTCAACCACAACGACCAGGTTAGCAAGACTACGGGTTTCAGCCCCTTCTTCGTGACCATGGGGTTCCACCCGCGGAAGGGGACGGAACCACGTCTTGAAGTACCGACCGAGGACGCGACGAAATTTGCAACCCGGATGTCGAAGGTCCGAGAGGAAGCGGGAGCCGCAATGCGCGCAGCGCAGGAGACGATGAAAAGGTTCTACGATGCCAAACGACAGGCAGACCCCGACTACAAACCCGGCGATAAGGTGTACCTCTCTGGAGCAAATTTGGTCACACATCGCCCGACGAAGAAGTTCGAAGCTCGGCGCTATGGTCCTTTCACGGTCGTCCGTAAAGTGGGAGCCATCTCCTATGAGCTTAAACTTCCCGACTCCTGGAAAGTGCATCCAGTCTTCAACACCGTGTTCCTTCGACCCTGGGTTCCACCGGTGGCGGCTCATCAGCATCATGACGATCCCCCTCCGCCTGACGTGGTGGACGGGGTTGATCTCTATGAGATTGCCGAGGTGCTGAAGATACGCCTCAACAAAAAGCGGAAACGCTTGCAGTACCTGATTCGATGGGAGGGTTATGGGCCCGAGGATAATACCTGGGAGCCCTTGGAACACTTGGGGGATTCTACCGAATGTCTTGAAGACTTCTACGAGAAATACCCGGCGGCTCTGAGAGAGACCGCACACGGACGGAAGTGGGTCATCACAGGCCAGGACCTGTGGAACAAGAAGCGGCGTCGATCGTGAAACCCGGGGCGGGTTTCACCTAGAGGGGGGGTAATGTCATGAACCGTCTTTTCATTTTTACTCCCAGAACCCGAACAACCCGAACAACCCGATCATTGATCAGATCAACTATCTGATCAATCGAACTTGGATACCGTTTTAGGATCCCAAACGGTTATGATCGGTTTCCCGACCCTCGGGTTCCCGATCACCCCTCTACGTTCCTATACCCCTTCATTTACTTCGCATTAATCTTGTCCATTGTCATTGGACACTGTACCTTAATTTACAAACCCCTAGGGACTTTAGTATATAAACCGTAGTTATTCTCCTGTACTTTACACTATTCTAGTCTAAACTCCAGGCTTATTCATTGGAACTCTTCGTGCTTCAGTCGCCCTCGTCACCTCAGAACCCGGAATCTGCTCTGTGCTGACATCTGGATAGGTAACAATCTCACCTTGTAGCTGTCTGACTGGGGCTAATGGTTTGTTGTAGGTGGTCACATCCATCTTTCTGATGTAATAGTGACAAGCAGACTGACAATTGTGGATTATCAGCCACCAGTGTTGCAAAGTAGAAATGCAATGGCACAACAGTTGGTCTCTACTGCCAGACTTAATGTGCGTTATTTGTCACCATCAACGAGACATCTTGGTTCAAGTAAGCCTTAGATAAGCATAGGAGCTGTAAGTAGAATAATTCCCTGTTCTTTTCCTATCCACCATTGGTCTTACCTTGTCAGTGTTCAATTGGTCTCGGAGCCTCAATTGTGCTTCTTAGCCTGGCAATCATATTTTCAGCTGGCAACAGCAAGTCCACTCCCTCCCTCACCTGCCTGGGATTCCTCCAAATTATATGGGTATTTGAGCACCATCCGGAATTATCTGAAATCCTTGATCATGTGGAGGATCCCACTGATTACAATTTACGTACAGCAGGATTGGTGAAAGTGCGGTTGGCAGATGCATTGTCATTGTAGTATAATTTAGTTTTTGTAGTTACATTGTGAGAATGTAACCAAGATGTCAGGGGAACCCCTCCTCTGCCTCCGATCTCTGCTCTGATCTCTGCTCCAACCTCTGCTCCCTCTGGTCACTCATGCTGGCATGTGTTATGTGACCGAGTCTGGGACCACTGCTGATCCCTCTGGGCACATGCTACTGGCTAGTACAGTGTCAAACCCTGGTTCCGAAAAAACAAGAGCTCACCCACTATTGTGCAAACACACAAGACCAAATTTCATTATAAGACTGCATCAGTGTAAACTACAGACATACAAATTTATGCTCTAATATTTTCAAGATTTTTCTATCCAGCTTCAGAACTTCTATGAAACCGGTCAGTAATTGTACCAGTCGCTAGAGTGTGGTCACTGCTCGGTCGCAAGGCGAGAAACAACTTCCAAAGGCTGTGCGTGCATGTGATCCGATCTGGGCCGAAGCGCTATCTCAACTGTGCCGCCGCACGCCACCTCCATGTTTCCAGGGCTCAAAAACAACAATCCGGTTCTAGGATAAAAATACAATGACAGTCTTGAACTAATGTCTACAGCAGATGATTAAGTTAAGGATTCTAAATATCTCATTAGTACGAACTGCCCCCTTCACGGTTCGCCCAATTTATCCATGTGTCGCCGTCTGCACCCACACATGGTCCACGAAATGAATATAATGACGGCCAGAGTAACAGTAGCTATGATGGGACCAGAAATCAGTGCTGGGAGACTGAGGACAGGAGTGGGGTTTGAATTAGTTGTATCATAGTCCGCGCTGCGGTCATGTAAGTGTATGAATGCAGATGCCTTTTGACAAATACACACCTGGGACTTGGTGTGGGGTTCTGAATTGGAGAGGAATATTGTTTGGGGTAAGGCACGAGTGTGGAGGGCGTCGCTGAAGACTGAGATTGAAAGATTGTGGAACTACTCGACGGCGTAAATGAGGAGATGGTCGGAAGTGTGTCGACAGATGACGAAGGTTCCCCCGTCGCGGCCTCATCGAATGTCATGACTCTGAATGGCGCACTGGTGGCCAGCACTCTGGGACGGACATGAGACGGCGAATGGGATACATGAGTATAGGACCCACTGATTCCCACTGAGCGCTCGAAGTGTAAAGAACGGTCGCCGCCTGTTGTATCATTCAGGAATGAGCTGAATCGGTCACAAGGTGGGCTTACTCGGACTGCACCGTCGGAAACAAGAATGAAAACTGTCCAGCAGACCCCTCGACACTGTCAACAGTGGCCACTTCGTCTCCGTTCCTGTTCGCTACCTCGAGTACCCAAACAGGCGGATCGGCGATGTCGCTCGTCCAAGTGACCTCTGTGGTTTGTCCGGCGGATATGCGACGACCGAGGGTTCCAAACGCGAGAGTGAAAGCACTTGGAAGAAGCATAAAGGGTATCAAAGTGGCCCTACATAAGAATGAGACCAGACCAACGCTACGTCTCAGGGAGGAAAACATACCGTAGAAAATACATGTTAAGGGCGGGGGGAGAGGACTCCGGCCATTCCGAGATACAGCACTTTTATGTGTAGCAGGAATCAGGGATCGCTGATCGAGAGTCAGTATCCAGGGTATTTGAGGATCACCACACTTCGGGCGAAAGAGCGGCGCCGGCATATACGAGAATGGGAAATCAAACTTCTTCCTACGCTGGGCCATTGGCATCAAGCACGAGAGGAGTTTGACTACTGTTGCCGCGAGGTGGAGGGAGCTGCTTGATCATCAGGAGGGATCTGGGTTGATTGTGGATCCGCTTCCGTGTGTCGTCAAGGTGCCACTGTAAATGATTCGGGAGTCAACTTCGCGATGAAAGCAACGGAGCAACATTTCCGCGCCGAGAAAGTTGGACAGAATCATCACATCGTCGGAGAGACATGTACAGCCGCAAGACCTCAGACGTCCGCGAAGCAGCGAGATGGGATACATGAAATTCGAGAAAGGGACGACTCGGACAGGGACGAATGACATGCGGGCGGAAGCCGTTGCTGGTCTTGTGTGCTTCATGAATCTGATAAAGTGTATAGGGTTTGCGACTAATCAAGTCGGTGAAGCAGGAGTTTTACGGTAATATTTAAAGTTCAACTGTAGAGCAAGTGCGAGGATATGTCGCACCCAGCCTGAGGATAAACAGGAACTAATCTTGGGAAGGATTCGAGGGGTGCGCTTTATCAAGTTGGGGCCGACTGAAACAAATTACTTCAGATTAAGAGGAATGTTCGACTCGGATTCAACACTGAGACAAGATCCCAGGAGCTCCGGTCACGAACAACACTGGAGCCTGAATTTGAAGAAGGCCAAATGCAGACCAAATGTCGAGCGGTCAAGCTGTGTTGGAGCTGTGCAATTTGCATGTGCATATTTGTCAGTCACGTAAGCGAACCGCCACTCAACCGTCACTGCGAATTTGGGACCTGGCAGCGTGACGGCGACCGACGTCGTCGAAAACCTCGCATACCTCTCAAAGTAGTTGGAGGAGTCCGACGCCCGCGTAACCAAGCTCGAAAAAGAACTCATGACCGTCGTACGTCGGCTCTTCTGTTCCTTGATTCTTCGAATCCGACCAAAGCTTCGCAATCCAGCGTCGGGAAAGCAGAAGCCTCCAGATTCAGCAGCTGGAAGCCAACTGGAAGCAGATAAAGCGGAATTACAACGGGAGCTGGAGGCTCCTTCAAGACAAGTTGAAGGCGAGGAATGAGTCGCGACGTCGAGAGAGTGAAGCAAGAGAGTGTAAGTCGTCGCCTTCTCACGATGTCTTGTATTTCAATGGATTGGTTCCTCAGAGCCCGGAGTCGTCCATGCCAAATACAGTCCTGGCCGATACACGTCAGAAACACAAGGATGAGTGTATGCTGAGGGAGACTTTACAGGAAGTTAGTTTTCCGCTAACCTGATACGCCGATGATGAGAAAGTTCCCGTAGAAATGCACTGAGCTTGAAGGCCAACTCAAGGACAGCATAGGAATGGCAGCAAAGGCACTGCGAGAGGTGTGGATAGGTAGTTTAACGTGATCACTCCACGTACTCATTCATTGACTACAGCGGCTCGAAGCGGAGAAGGTAGGTTTCCGTGTTGTGAAATTCTATCCAGTTGAATGTGGCATGGCCAGGTGATGGAGAAGATGCGCAAAAAGACGGAAGTTATGGCCAAAGAGACGCAAGACATTCAAGAGTAGAGTTCGCTAGGCGATACATATTCCACCACATTGATACTTCGCCAGGCATGTGCTAACCTCCGGGCCGCCAATGATGCCCTCGTCGCCGAGGGAAATTCAAGCGCCGAGCGTTATGCGTTTCTGAAAACCAAGTACAACAAAGTCAAGGGTTTGCGGGAGGTTCGTGTGATCCCTGTGGTTATCGGTTAGGACGGCGCTAATGTATTTTATAGTCAATTGCTGAACGGGATGCCCAAATCGACTCCTTGAAAGCCAAGCTCTCGGATCAAGGCCGAATATGGGGCGGTGAAGAACGAAAAGGAGGATTTGTAACAAGTCGGTCGACTCTCTCGCTAGCCGCCACGTCGAATCCAATATTTACCCAGACCCTCCGCGAAATGATTGACACCGTCGAGGGTTTGCAAGAAGAAGTCAGGGAGGTGAGTTGCTTTCCCACCAGCGATGTTCCTCACCAGATTGTATCATTGCTCAGTTATTGGAGAAAGAGGTGTCATGGACAGTGGGCAATGCTGTCAGACAAAGTCAGCCACTATTTGTAGCTCTGAGGGAGAGTATTAAATAGTGGCTGGATGAGAAGAAGCTGCCTCCGCATTCGTCCGTGGTGAAAGCCACCAGTTTCATCTGGTGGCTACCGCAACCTCTCTAAATATTCAACTTGTGCATCGGGACCCGTAATTGTACACACGACACGAGTGGAACAGCATTCAGCAATGCATAAAATGAGTTAATATTTACACAAGAAGAGAGGTGTCGTAGACGACGATTCCAAGAGCCCACAACAACTTCAACAATGAAACCGTGGCCTGCTCGTCGCCGTCGTGGGTTACGCCTTGTCCCGTGGCGAGTGCATGCGTGTTACTGTCGTCTGCAGGGTTCTGCGGAAACAATCCAGTACCAATCTCGCGGCACGTCATCGTGAGTACAGGGTAAGAGTGGAAATGCTGTGACGCACGGGCTTCAGCCTTGGCAATCCCAAATTCTCAGGACTCAAATGCACCACCGCTGTACGCCGTGACAGCTCTTGTTTCGGTGAATGCTCAAGGGCCGGCAGGCGGGGCGATTCGTGTGCAGTTGGTGTTGTGAAGGCCGCGAATGGGTCAGAGGTCAAATAGAAGCCAAAAAAACCGAATTGAGGATGCGGTGGTGAGCACCAGAGATAAACCAGATGAGGATTGGGATATAGGAGTATCCAGAAGACTTGCAAAAGGCCTTGGGGTTCTCGACAGCGCCTGTGGTGGATGAGGATCGCGGCGCGCCAGATCGGCCAGTCAGACACATCGGATAAGAAGCATCACGAAAACCCATTTCGTCGAGTGCTAAAGGTCTTTCGAGGGACTAGAAGAGCGCCAGAAAGGTCCTACGGGGCCGTATGGGTTCATAGGCCACAAAAGCTGCCTGAGCCGTGTCTGAGCTGAAGCCAAGCCGTAGCCGCTCATCGTTTATAAATGGCTTGGCTCGGCTTTAATCGGTGATGGCTTCAAAGCCATCAAAAGCCGAGCCGAGCCAGCCGTGGCCGAGCCGCGGCAACACTACCCCCAGTGGGCCCCACTCCAGCCGGCCGCGGCCGGCGCCTGCAAACGGCGAAGTACGTCGACCGAAAGAGCGTCGCGGTGTTTATGTCGGAAATTCCGCGGGCAGGGGACCCGCGGGTGACCCGTACGTGGTTTTATATGTATGCGACCCATACACGGGTACGGTTTTGGCGGGTCCGGGTACGGGTAGGCCCGAGCGTACCCGCGGGTGTCGTCAAGAGCTCATTGCTGTTTTGAGTTTCCGCCACAGGGTCCGTCGCCGATCCTCCGCCAAATTGGTAACGTGAACTCCTTCACTTCTCACGAGTGTCTCCTTTTTCGCGAGTCTTTTAAAAAGCTTCACTCGGTCCCATACACGCACCCACTCTTTCTCGCGTGCGGTCATCGGTCTCTCCACACTGTAACACCTCCCTCTTTTCGTGTTCGTAGTATCAATGGGGGAGTTCGATCAAACTCTTGGTTCGTGGCACATCCCTGGATCCAGATCGTAATTAATGTATCCTGATAATACAGGGTTTACTCTAATGGGAGTGACGAGTGCGTTTGCTAACTCGGTGTATGGCTTCTAAGTTAATGAATTTTCAGTTAACACCTACCTAACGGGAGTCATTATGTCCCAATTCTTCACATATTGGACTTCCAGTGTGTCGTGTATCCGTGTAGCCTAAGCTTCGAGGCTGATATCGACCCAGAGTATCAGGATCCCTTGTGGATGAGGCGCATACCGTGGTGCTGCTGCTCGTTCCAGGTTTAATCTCTCACAGATCGTTGGTCGCCTTTCTTTTCATCATTAACGCCACCCAAGCGGCAGCAGTTATTTATATGTCATGGTAGATATACCAGATGCAACTGGATATCCATTCTGATTATTCAACCCAGGTTCTACTGTAACGTGAGCAAAGGCCTCAATGTGCTCCCATGCCGAAGCTCATATTCCCGTCCAGAAACTTCACAAATCCCAACGCGCTTGCAAGTGAGAAGTTTCAATCACGAATCGCCAGTTCCCAACTCAAATTGCCCTAGTTGAGCTATGGCCGTATCCATTCACGGCCCTCAGTAAGCTGTCCTGAAAACCTCCAAGACTCCGGGCTCACACTTCTCCAGCGATGTCTATTATTGCGCTGGTTAATCACACTTTCCAATCATGGCGTATATATCGCTTCACCGACAGTAAAATACTCGCCGCGTTCCTGCTGGTCATCTCCCTCGCGAACTGTGGGATCGGTTGCACCGTTGCGATAGAGATGTGGATTTTCTCAAAGTACGTGCCACTCCAGAAGAAGAAAAAATCTGGGTTGACGCCGTTCCGCTCCCATCAGGCTCTCAGAACTTGTTGCGTTGCAGCCCATTATCGAGGGTAATCTTGGGCTTCAATGTGCCGTCGACGCGATCATCGTTAGTGAGTTGCCTTGGTCTATGACCCAAAGCCGACCCTGATGACCGGAGCGCAGTCATAATGACCGTCATGTTCTCCCGGTGGCGCACCAACTTCTTCGCCGACACGGACAAATTGCTAAACCGATTAATCCGGACAGCAGTACAATCTGGTTTCTTCCCCGGTTCGTGGACACCTTAACAAGCCCTGTGACACTCAATGGAATGCCCGCGTGTGCAGCAGTATTTGCGCTCGGCACTCTCCTTGCGAGTCGTTTCTCTCCTGGAACGTACATGGTTTCGCTCTTTGCCCTCCCCATAGGTCGCATCTACACGCATGTAAGTTTGCGGATACGCTCCCTCCAAAATTCTCGTCTAATCTGCTTGGACATAGACAATGATGGACCAACTCGTCACCCGCGAGGAGTTGCGTGATATGCTCTCCAACCGCGGGAACCACCTCTCCTTCCCGATCTCTGTCGTCGCTCCAAGTGAGACCAGCCGGATAGAGGCGAGTATGATGCATACATTGTCAACCGCCTCGAAAGAAGTGAGAAACGAGTCGTCCAATGACGTCTCAAAGGAGTCCCAGGTGTTCCAAAATCAATAGCTCACGTGTCCCACCATGAAACCCGATCAGGTCCTAGTCTCCCCTAGGCAGACACTTCAACAATTTTGAGCTCGTACCTCGCTTGTTCGTTTACCGCGGGGGTTGGATCGCAGTAAAAGCTTATTATGTAATTTTAGGTAATCAGATTCCGATTTACCGTCTTGGAGCTGTGCAACTTTGTGTCAGTTCGCACGTAATCGAACTACTTCCTGCTCGCTTCCTTGCTTCCTGCAAATTTCAATCTTCAATTTTTTTACTCGATGGCGTCCGAGGTTGTCGAAAACCTCGCATACCTCTCAAAGTATCTGGACCAGTCCCGCGCCCGAGTAAGCGAGCTCGAAAAGGAGCTCACCAACGTTGTATGTCGCCTCATCCGGAATCCATTCCTTGATTATTCGAATCCGACTCAAGTCTCGCAATCCAGCGTCGGGAGAGCACGAACCCTGGGACGAGCAATCAGATCTTACAACTAGAAGCAGACAAAGCGAAATTACAGTACGAGCTGGAGGGTCTTCAAGACGAGCTGAAGGATACACGCCAAAAACACAAGGATGAGTGTCTCCTTGGGGAGGCCTTGCAGGCGGTACGTCGTCTCCGTGCAACACTGACATTGAGATGAGACAAGCCTCACAGAAATGCACCGAGCTTGAAGTCCAACTCACGTATAGTGCGGGAATGGCTGCAAAAGCGTTGCGGGAGGTACAAACTGTTTCAACGTGCCAGTGGCTACACGTACTCATTCATTTTCTACAGCGGCTCGAAGGGGAGGCGGTAGGTTTCTTTCTTGTGCGATCCAATCTCATTCAACGGAACTGTCAGGCGCTGGAAGAGATGCGTAAGAAGGCCAACGAAACACAAGACGTTCAAGGGGTAGGTTTCACCAGGTGGTCTATATATCATTTGCTCAGACATGCGCCGAACTGCAGGCCGCCAACGATGGGCTCGTTTCTGCAAGCACCGAACGTTATGCGCTTCTCAAGACAAAATACAAACAAGTCAAAGAGGACAAAACGAGTTTGCGTGGGGTTCGTGCCATCCATTTGATTACTAATGAAGATGCTAATGTACCTTGCAGTCTCTCGCAGAACAAGACGCCCAAATCAACTGCCTGAAAGAAAAGGTTTCTCAAATAAAAGCGGAATACGAAGCCGCGAACAGCGAGAAGGAGGAGCTGCAACAGGTCAGTAACTCTCTCTCTCCGACCCCCAGGGCGAAGTTAATAGTTACTTAGACCCTCCGCGAGCTCCTCGAAGTTGTCGAGGGTTTACAAAAAGAAGTCGAGGAGGTGGGCTTTTTCTTTATCACTGATGTGCGTCATTGAGTGAAGTTTGCATCGCATAGTTAACCAAGGAAGGTGGAGGAAGGGCATCATAGGCGAGGTTATTTCGGACATTTTATCTCTCTTTCTTTAACTTCCCACCACAGACTCGGGCGGCGGAAGTTATGATCGCGAAATATGCGGATTATATGAGCAAATTGCCGATGCCAGCCCACCCTCCGCCATCACCCCCGTCGGACCTGGATCCAGTCTGCTATAAGTCTGTCAGAAGTTTTCACGCCTATCTTTCCCAAGTAAGCCCTATATTAGCTTGTAAATGCGTAACTGACGTTTATCGCAGATCCCCACGACGAGGAGGTAAGTGTATACTTCTTCCGACATGCCAAGCTCAACGGTATATAGATTTCTGAACCACATTCTCTACCTGCCAGAGCGACTCGTGTCTGTGTCCGCTTTCAGCTACCTTGCATACGGGCCGACGTATCGCTATGAGCGTGCCACGAAAACCTGGGTTGAAGGTTCGGACCTGATCGGGTTTCATGGTGGGACGCGTGAGCTATTCGTCCAGAACAATAACTTCATCGTCTATGCTGGAACTTACAAATGCTACGACCTTCGCCCGTTGCACCCCACGGGAACTGACCCCCCTCCCTGCATCGTACGTCCTGTTTTCACTTTGAATGAATCCATGGCCCTCATTCAAGTCATATCATATCCCAGTCCAGAGGAGAAATCATCGACGCGGCGTTGGGTATTCCTCCACTTCAGAATCACCCTCATATAATAAAACAACGCTATCCGACCGGGAAGATACAAGTAACGGCCACCGGCCTTCAATGCGTCGGCTTCAACTTAGAACTCTACGAGTCGTTGAGACAGAGATTCGCAATCATCTCCTCGAAAAAGGAGGAGGGAAAGGTAGGGAGTCCGAGCGAGGATTTATGGGATGCGAAGACTCGGAAGGGGAAGCGGGAGGCGGGGAGTCCGAGCGAGGATTTACGGGATGCGAAGACTCGGAAGGAGAGGAAGAAGGCGTGGAGGCAGAATTTAGTACGGGATGCGAACTTGACTCGGAAAGAGAAGCGGAAGGCGGGGAAGCGGGATTTACGGGATGGGAACGTCAAGTCGAAGAAACTGAAAAAGAACTGAATGTTGTATTGTCTAATAGAGAAAAAAAGTTTATTGCCTGCTGATGTTTTGGGCGATATCCGTGTTTTCGCGATCTTGCCGAGTCCCCCCTGCACAACCAACCACTGGCTTAAACAACTGGTCGGCAGCTTGCACCATCCGTCAGCACTCTAATCTATCGACCCTTTGAACCGAATTTGGCTTTTTTGTCTTTGGCTGGTGTTTGTCACCACAGATGATTTTTGCGATGACGGTACTTGCTACACTTCCTACGGAACTGATCCTTCACGTCGCTGAGATGACTCCGAATACAGGTTTCTATCGCTCACCCAAGCCTGAGTCAAACCGCCGTTGTCGCCGATACGCGTGCGACGTATGGTTGGGGTTTAGCAGTCCGACAAATTTGCCGTCTTTGGTTTTAGAATCTCCACCGCAGGGCTTCATCGTTTTAGTATGAACAAGCGACAGAACGGCGAGAAGGGATAACGACAATGTTGTGCCACACTGTTGAAATAGAATGGTTGGCATATATTCTAAGAATCAAAGGTCGCAACAGATGGAATCAACGCTATACCGGAACGTCTACGTTTGATATCCGTCCCTCGTGCTTCCAGTCCAACATCTCCAGCTTCGCGTTTTATCCCAGATCTCCGCCGCAGGAGTGTGTCGTAGAGAGTGCGATTGAAACCAATGCACTCCAGGCCCGTGCAGTCTGCGTCGAGGCCACCACGAGGAAATGCTCGATTAATGACCTGTGTCTGCTGCTCAGGCGGGAGCGTCCCGAGGCCTGCTGCGTTCAGCATGTCGAGAGAGGCCTGACGAATAAATGAAGACGAATAGTAATCTTCCTGAAGTAAACTCACGACTGTTTCAGGAGGCTGAGTGCCTCCGGGACAGAGATATCGCAAGTCGTGAAGACGGTAGGTACCGACGTAATATATGGATTCTTGGACCTCGATGAATACCTCGCGCCGCAAGTTGATCAAATCCAGAATGTCGGACGACTCGGTCCACGTCCCTCGCATGTTGTATTTATGCGTGGGAGTGAACGCCAAGATGTGAAGACGCTCTGGAGAGGACCAGACAGTACGCCCAGGAAAGTAGAAAGCGGAGTTGAGGAATCTGCGAAGCACATGTCAGAATATGCGACGCATTGTAGATAGGATTTGTACCCTGCGCAAACCTGATCCTGTACAAATCAGTAATACCATTGAGTTGAGATTTTCGACATACTGCGGTCAGATATTCGGCTAGGCTGACCTCGATCTTCGCAACTGGTTGGAGTGAATAAAAGTCGGGCCGCCCCGGAATAATTGAGGGAAGTGTTCTCATGAAGTCGTCATATAGGATACGCGCTACCGCGGTCTGTAATTGCCGGTTGGATCAAGATGAATGGTTAGAGAAAACTCTGACCGAGACACGACCGCTCTATAGATTATTTCAGCTGGTTTACGGTTTTCTCTGAGGGATGTCGTACCTGAATTCGATTTCTAAAAGCCTGATTGATAGTTCTGGCCTGTTCTAACCTATCCTCTTGCGCACGGGATTCCTAGAAAGAATTGGATATGAGGTCGCCTTAAGTAGTTGAGAACCAACAATACGGAGCGCCTATATTTTCCCGTTCACTTGAATTTATCATGACAGGGAACAGAAACGGACTTACATGAATGGTATCCCTGAGCGGCCAATGAGTGAGCGAGTAGCAACCTGTTTACAGACCGAATCCTTACTTATGCTCTGTGGCTTCTTCATTTGTCTTTTGCGCAGCTCTAACGGCTTCGGTGCATATCTTAAAAGGGCGTTGAGTTCAGGACCTCATGACGTCGAAAATACGTATTTTCTGACCTTTTCGATCTCGTTCTTCCTCGTCCAGAGGGCCCGATACTCCTGCTCAATTTCATTCGTTGCAACATTTCCCGTGACAAGAGACACACCTGATCAAGTTTCAAATTCCGCGCCTCGAGCTCATTGCAGGTCTAGTGATGGTGGTTCAGCTCGGTGCTGTTTTCAGTCAAATTACGAACCGCCTTAAACTGCACCCCAGTCAATTACAGATGCCGAAATAGGTGCATACTCAACTCACGGTTGAACTGCCCTTCTCGAGCGCAAAACATTTGTTAGTGAGCTCTTTATTCGTTGCGACCAACTTGTCATATCGCTGTAAAAATCTGAGATAGCGTATATAGATACCGCAAGGCGAACGTTTGAGAACTCTTTGCTCAATTCCAGCTCCTCATTATAAAGTGTGTCGAGCTTTGAGTAAGCCTTGTTCACGAGTGAGAATCACAAGGTTTGAAGGGAGACTGGCACCCACCTGTGCGGAAGATTTAGCCTGTGAGATTGTTCGGTCATGAGCTGTGCTGAGAGATAACGGGAGCCCATGGGTACCCGTTTTTTGGCTGCCACCAATTCTTCGGTCAATCGATTCATGTCCGCGGTGAGCACCGCCTCGACCTCCTGAGAATTCTGCGATAGAATAAGAATAACGGGAAGGACAAGCAAGAAATGGGTTTGCCTTGTTATTCTTGCGCGTTTTTTTCGTTTTTAGAGCGTCATACTGGACCCGGAGGTCTCGCAAGGCCTAAACGGGAAGCGTCAGTACGGACGAAGGGGTCGCCGGCATACATACTCCGTCTACAGCTGCCTTCTGTGGCCCGGGACGATAAATATTATACTTGGGCGGGTTGAATTCGGACCGAGGCTCATACCGCATGTGCAGATTCAAGCGCAATCTGTTCGTACACGGCAGCATCTGCGACCAGTTTCTCCTGTGCGGCCTTCGATTCCGAGTAGGCCTAATCTGTTTGTCAGACGTATAACCGTGCGACGGGAAGGATTAACCTACGTGTTTGAGCTCCCTATGCGTAATCTTTAGGGCGTCGTACTCTTCTTGTAAATTCAGTTCCTCGTCAGACTGGTAAAATGTGAGCGTGTGATTAATCAGTACAGTGTCCTCATACCTCCTCCTCCCTGACCCTCTGTAATTTCGCAGCGTCTTCCTTCAAGGCGGCGTTCTCCTTGCGTAACGTGGTAACCTGGGCCTCGAGTTTGAGAGAAGCATTGAGAGTGCTTGCTCGTGCCTCAGATAGAGCATTGTGGGCAGCTTGACGCTGCAATTACCCTCGCTGTTAGTGGCTGAAATACTTGTTGAGACTCAATCTGCCAGTGCACCTCAAGGACAAGAGTGTCCTCCAAGGACTGTACGCGGGCCCGGGACTCATTAAAGGCACCTAGCAGTTGTTCAATCGCCTTTCCGGGATCGGTTTGACTCATAGAACTGAAAGGTGGCAGCGAGCAAACAGTGAGTGGCAAATTGGTGGCAAAGGAAGAAAAGATCCAGGAAAATTGCGGATCATAACGTGACAAGACGGCAAGTTTGCTTGACTCCCACCACCAAACATAAATCGACTCGGAGGTCCTGGTGGAAGACAGTAACATGAATTCAAACTGACTGCACCTGCAACATTGACCCAACAGAAATCGAGTCCGTGGAAGCTAGCGGTGTGTAACTCTCCAAGTCCGTATTCGCTTTCAATCGTTCATATACCGTTCTTTCAAGAAAGAACGGCGTCCAAAGCTCCTTCAAGTCCATTCTCCGGAATCGATTTGCGACTTCCTCGCACTCCATCCCTCGACGGGTCTCTTATTATGATATAATGTCCTCGAGAACTCACTTTCACCCAACTTTCGAGCGGTTCTCCGCCGGGTTTACGCCGGAAAGCTCTTTCACTGTGAAAATAACAACCTAGAGAACCTTGTAGCCGACCCCGACGACCCCTCGTGCTTACATCCTCCCTTCCGGTTTGCGGCATTTCTGCTCCTGGTCCTCTTCCAAATACAAATCAACCTACTCGACCGAATGCCACTCAAGACTCACATGCCATAAAATAGCCAAACACTCCGCCAATGGCATTGCGCATGCTCGGAGCATCGCGCAGATCGGGTGTTAGAAACTTAAATGAAGAGGGTCCAACTGTCACTAGACATACGTGCAAAGGATGACTACCAACCAACCTTCGGCGTCAATCAAACATTCTAGATCAACCGAGACTCAGGCATTATTTATTAAAGCCTAACATACGCGGCGATCACCAGTCCATTGAGCGGCGGAGGCTCGAGTTATGTACCCGAATGAGTGCGCACGTTACGACACGCGGATTCCAGGCGCTGCCAAAAGCCACTCGGTGACGCAATGGGCTGGTCGGGCTGGTCTAGGGTTTGCCATTGGCCACACGGGGACGATAATAATTTATTTCCGACACGGCGATCACCAGTTGGAAAACGGGAAGGTATCAGATTCCGATTCTTGTGCAGTAGGCGGCAATTCAACGAAGACAATGCGCTGTTCGAGACCAAAAATACTTGAGCGAAGGGTGGCGTTTACGCAACAGATGACAATCGTGTTCGATTAAACCGCAGCCGCTGCAAAGACGGGAAACAGCCAGATTCCGATGCTGGTGGACAGCAATTATCCATATGGTTCGAGGCCGAGAATACCAGAGGTTTACGCAGAATATATTCGTGTTTGGATTAAACCGCAGCTGCCGTTGAAATACGGGACGTCGACGGAGTCAAACTCAGATTCTCATAGAGCGGGCGACAATTCAACGCAGACAAAACGCCTGGATTGTTCTAGATCTCGAGCTCGGGAATTTTTGAGTGGGTGGTGCGTTTACGCAGTGATTCCCGTCGGCACTACCCGGGTCTGGAATAAACCACGGCTTTTCCAGATCCCCGCATTCCCCGGAAGTCTCCTTACGTGTGCCTCGTGGTTGTTGCAAAGCAAAAAAGATGCCCGCCCGCCATCGTTATTTGTTCCCCGAAAGCCTTGTATTAGACAGGGAATACAACCAACAATATAATTTTACATTCGTTCGGTCGTTTCATTCACAACAAGAGTAACACCATCTCCATCTCTCCCATCCCGATCCTCCAATCCCAACCCAACCAATCCCATCCATCCATCCATCCATCCATCCATCCATCCATCCAAGAGTTTCGGTCGTATCGTATCAGTTATGAGTGTTAGACGTGTATATATGTATCGTATCAGTTAGCATGAGTATGAGTGCCAGACGTGTATATGTGCACGAGGAATGTGGAGATGCGAGTTTGAACATGAGTTTGCGCAGTGGTAGAAAAAAGAGATGAGCAGGGGAAGACGAGAGGATGCTGCAAGACAATACGAGGTGAAAAAGAAAAGTATGTGGGCGAAAAAGGAAACTATGTGGACATATGATACAGTACAGTGCGCGTGCGAGAGAGATGCGGATGCGGGATGCGGAGTGGGGTCCAAGGGTTCGAAAGGAAATGCCAAAAACGAAATGCAAGAAGAGTGGCGCGGGGTAGATGGATGTACATTTTGAGCCGACCTGTGTCAGCCACGTTTTGTACAGTCGAATTGCGTCGGACTGATTTTGTATGTATTTTCTGTAGGACCGCGCGGGCGGCGGTGGCGGTGCGTTGCAGCAGTGAAGGGTGGAGACCGGCAAGAAGGTACGGTGGGGCACCGTCGGGTAGGGTGGGATTTCCGATGGCACGGGCATGGAAGGAGTGAGGTTGGCACTGCCTACTCCTCGCCTCTCGCAAGGCACACACTCCCGCCCCAGCTGGGCGCGAGCACGTCCTGCGCAGCCATCTGCCACGTCCCCTCAAACGTGTCCCGGCCCACGAGATGCCCCGAGATGAAGAAGGTCGCGAGCCCGAGGGTGTGGTCGCGCTGGAACGAGATGGCGTCAGCATGTGCGGTGGGTGACTCAGAGAGGGATATAGCGGATGGGAGGGAGAAGAAGATGCCATGGAATAAGGAAGACGGGCGGAAGGAACACCCACCGGCCGCATGATGAGTCCAATTAGGCCATCCCATGGCCGCACCCTCCCGGCGTACTGGTAATGGTGCCAGGCCATTCCGTGCTGTGGGTCGGTCTGTCGTGTAGATTAGCGTCGGCGTGTGATGTAGCGAGATGAAAACAAATCAAGGCCAGGCGAGAGCAGAATAGGAGGCGAGAGCGGGGAATGGTAATAAGAGACAAACCACCTACCTCGCCCTCGAAAATCACGTCCTGCACGCCGTCGCAGCCGCTCTCCCAGCCCTCGTCCTCGTTGAAGCGGTGCGCCGCCCACGCCGGCGCATCCCATTCCGGCCAGTGCGCAGAGCCGTCTGAGGAAGAGTAGTCGGAATCACGGCCGTGCTCTTGATATGACAGTGTTAACGACGACTGCCCTGCCGACGACCCCGACTCGCTCCCCGACTCCGACGACGCATCCGAAGAACTCCCCAGGCCATCCCACTTAGCCCCGTCGTACTCCCGCCCACCATGCTCCCCGTCCTCCCGCCCCACATCCCCCTCTCCAAACGACGCAGCCGGACTCCACCCCCCTTCCGCCGCCCTCGCCCTGGCCCACCGCTCCCTCTCCCGCACCCCCACACACCCCGGACACCGGTCTGTCTGATGCGCGGGGTGCTCCTCCGGCGGCCCCGGCCCCGCGGTGTGGTACAAATACGCTTCTTCCGCGCCGCGTCTCGCCCCGCCCCCTCCTCGCTCGCCATAGCCGAACGCACTCGCCGCAGCGAGCGACCCCGCCGCAGCCGGCACGCGCACCTCGACCTTCCCGGCGCCGACGCTCACGACACGCGTGCCCAGGGGCAGCCAGCCCGTGCCCACGCCTTCGTCGGCGGTGGTGCTGTCTGGCACGGGCGGGGGCGCGGGAGCGTGTGGGTGGAAGCTGTGAGAACCAAGGGAGGAAAGGAAGGGCAGATTAGCAAGCAGATGAGAAGAGGAAAGGATGTGAAAATGAAAGATGGAAGGGAAGATCGGTCAAGCATATATATGTCTTTGCATCTCTGCGTTACGACAAGCACATCGACGGAAATACACAATATATCCATCATCACATGTTCCATGCACGCAGCCCCACAAAACAAGGAAGAGATGGAACGAAATACCCACCTCCAATGCTCCCGCATGCGCATGTACACGGGGCGCGCCGCCGCTACAAACTCGTCCCGCGCGAGCCCGCCGGGCGGGAGGGCGCCGCCAGGGCTGTCGAGGAGGGCATTGTATGCCTCGGAAGGCATCTGGGAGGTGGTCAGCGGATGTAAGGGACATGGAACAAATGAAAAAAAGACCCACCAACATCGTCCCCGCCCACAACCCCGCAAAGCTTCCAAGCGGATACACCCGCCCGATCCGCCCCGGCGGGGCTCCGCCCGTCCTTGGTCTTGACGAGGCTGCCGGTGCCGACGAAGGCTTGGCGATGGACGCCACACTCCCCGACCCATACCCCCGACACAGCCCCGCCCGCCACCGGTGCGCTGCCCAGCGCGCGTCTCTCCTCCTCGCCCTCCCCGTGCCCGTCGCGGCATCCCCGCGGCTCTCGAGGTCGAGGTCGAGCTCGGGGTCCACCGTGAGCGCGCGGTGTGCGGAGGTGCTCGAGCACACGGAGGTAGACGGCGGAGTGGGTGTGGTCGTGGCCATGGTCGAAGTACGAGTACGATGGGAGGAACCAGATGAAGGCAACGCCCGCTCGAAGCGTACCGACGGCCGTGCGTTCTTCTCGTGGATGTCCGCCTGCGTGGGGCGAACGGGCGGAGGGCCGATCCCGCCTACAATGGAAGGTGTGGTCAGTACTTGGATAGAGAAGGAGAAGAAGATGAGGCAGAAGATCAAGGGAGCAGCAAGACTGGGTAGGAAGGGGTAAAGCGGGAGAGGAGGGGGAGACGCGGCCGTGAATTAACAGAAGCGGAAGGGAAGGGAGGCAAGGACCGAGTTTCCTCGGAGGGCGATGACGCGAATGGACAGCAGGGATGGAAGCGGGAGACGCAGCAGACGAGGGGAGCGAAGGCAGACGCCGGCATCTGTACAAGAAAACAACTCACCCTCCTCCCGAAACCACGCCCGCGCCTCCGCCTGGTCGCGGGGCAGGTGCGGCGGCACGCCCATGCGCACGGTGGCCTGCATGCGCGCGAAGAAGAGCACGCGCGCGGGCGAGGCGACGAGCAGCCGCGCCCGCGGCCGGTGCTGGGGATGCCGCGAGCGCCGGGGTGCGGGTGCTTGGTGGCGGCGAGCGTGGCGTGGGCCGGCTTGGGGTCGCGGTCCGCGGTTGCGGTCGACGGCGGGTCCGCGAGCTCGCGCAGGGGCAGCGGCCCCCAACGCGTAAAGCGGATACGCGCCGTGGTGCGTCGGCACCGTTATCCGGCCGTGGTCGTCGAACGCCGGGGAGGTGTATACGGCGGGGAGGAGCGGGACGGTGTAGTGGTGCGGCGGGGCGAGGGCGGAGGGGTACTGCGCGCGGATATCAGCATGCGGTACAAGATAGAGGGAAGAGACAGGAAACGCACCCGAAACGGCGCAACGACCATGGGCAGCAGCAGGTCCATGATGTACCGCCGGAGGGGCTCGGGCTCGGCGCGGAGAGTGTCTGTGGGAGTGAGCGTCAGTGGAAGGGAATAATAGCGGGTGACGACGAAGAGATGGGAACGCAAAGGAACAGAAACGAAAGCGATCAGTCAAGGCAAGGCAAGGCAAGACAAGATCGAAGCCTCCGCCTCGGAAGCTACCGAATATCCAAGGCACCCCAGGAACGTACGCTCCAAAACGGAACAACCGAAAATAAAAGAACAACAACTCACCCTCCCCCTCGAAGAACCACAGCACCCACAGCGCGGCCGCGGCGCGCTCCGTGTCGCGGGGCCAGCCGACGCGCCATGCGAGGTGGGCGTGTTCGTGTTCTGCGTCCGAGTCGTCGTCCTGTAATAAATTAATACCGGATGCCGAGTAAGAAAGCCAGAGAACAAACGCACGGCGTCTCGCTCGCCATACCGGCCCTCATACAGCCGCTCGAGCACATAACGGAGCGCGAACGCGCGGGCGCCGGCCCAGGCGAGCTGGCGGCGGTTCTTGCCTTTGCCCCGCATGTATTCGGAATCGTCGACCACCGCAGTGGTGGTCGACGCAGACATACTACGCCCCAACGCCGTCCAGTCGAGCTTTTCCCCGGCCCAGTCGTCCTCGATTAACATCCCGTACGCGATCTTGAGGGCGCGCACTGCACCGGGGACGGAGGGGTCCCCGCGGCGGAGGACGGACAGCGCGGTGCAGCGGGCGCGGAGGGCGTGTGCGGCGTGGATGGCGTGTGCGTGGCCCGTTATGCTGTGTCCGTGTCCAATACTCGGCACGACCCCCAACCACGGATAACCCTCATACGGTACAAACTCTTGGTCACAACTCGTGAACTTGGCCCGGCCGACCTTTGCCCAAAACGCCCAGTTCTGCCCCCAGCCGAGGAGCGCGTGCAGCCGGCGACATACAGACAAGAGTGGGAGGAGCGCGGCAGGGGGCCCGAGGTTCGGCGGGGCGGTGGCAAGGTGCAGGGCGACGAGCTGGATGAGCTCCGGGGGGAGGGCGAGGAGCGGCGGGGGCTTTCTGGTTAGTGGTTGTGGCATGGACGCCAGCTATGGCAGGCATGTCTGAAGTACTGGGCCGGTGTGCTGTAACTCCCTCACCGTACGTACATTGCATGCATCGTCGCTTCGCTCTGTGCGACTGTAGCGTCCATAAACAGAACTTGTGTGATCCCCGCCAACGGCGATTAGCAATCCTCCCCCCGCCCATGAGATCAGATCCAGATCTCTTACATACAAAGGTCCCCGTCGACGGAGGGTTTAGATTCTCATTCCCAGAATACGCGAGGTATCCCCGCACGGGATAACTGACACTCGACTGACACCGATAACCGGCAGTCCAGGCGCTGCCGTGCTAGGCACTCGCGCGCAGCGACATGCCACCGGTGAAAGGCTCTCCGCGAAATGAATCGTTTCCCAGCAACTCCTCCACTGAGCCTCTTTCCCCGCAGCCGGAGGTATACTATAATTATTCGCCTTATCGCTTGACAGACTGAATACACAGAAATACCTGGCCCTGCCCAGCCATAGCCTCAAAGTCCCATTAATCTCCAACGCCAATCGCCTCGTCAGCATTCCACTTCGGCCTCGGCCACTGCACTGTTTGTTGGTCTGCCTACTCGTCCATCCGTCCATCCGTGCTCGAACTTGGCAAAACAGGAATAAACATACATGCATACCCCTGAATCCCACCCCCGCGTGTATTCCTAATCGCTGACCAGCGCTCCGCGGCCGTCCACCGAATAGCGGTTGATTGATTTCTTTTCACCTCGACTCCTAGCCGTCTGTCTTACCGTAACGGTCTATTCCTGCGAAATAGTAAGTATCTGACCCAGTCCTAGGCCTGGCCACCGTAACCGTAGGCCACGGAACACGGTACGTCGATATCCGCCCACGAAATTGAGGGTGCAATGATTTTTCGCGGACTGTTTTACTCACCAGACAGACAGAGAAGGCAAATTTACGGCCGTGCCGGTATACGGCACCGTCCAGTTCATCTGGAATTTAGCGGCGGCCGCAGCGCGAATTCGACAGCCTCCCAGGTTAGGTGACTCACGTCCGTCCCACGCGCAGACATGGCCTGACGTTAAGTTCATCCTGGATACATTGACTGATTCGCCCATCCGTCCATCTTTGTTGTTCCAGCGTGCCCGTGCATTTAATCTCCGCTTGCTTGCACGGCGGTTCTGGTTCTGGTTCCATTTCCCCAGGACGCAGAGCACCTCGAGCTCGAAGATTAGCCAGGAATAGATATTCCACGCCCGCACGTCACCGCGGCCGCCGGACAATGTGTGGGTACGTTGCAAGTAAGTATTCTTGGAATCCTGACTGTTGATCACGGCTCCTACCGAATAGCAAGGTACTTTCACCTGCGATGTCTGTATACACACACCCCTTTATCATAATTTATAGACTACTTATAGACTCAACCTCCCGCTAATCTCCACCCGGGGCCGGCACCGGACGACAATCTCCCCCCGTCAGCCAGCAATTCAATTAAACGTTAACGGGCACGGTTCGAATATTCATTATTGAATACTGATCAGCATTCAGCACCCGTCGCTCAGGCCGTTTGTCACCGCGACGCTTTCCGGACACGGTGTTTCTTCTCCCAGGCAAGCGGCGCTGCCAGTGGCATTTTTCTGATCACCAGCCTATCCCGTCTTGGCACCGAGTAGCATTGCGGTCGGTCGGTCTATTTTATTTCTGCGCCCACAGTATCCGCGCCATTCATTCTGAACATTCATCAATCACATGCAGGCGGACCGACGCTAACTTCTGGAGCGTGAAGTGGGTCCATTCAATGCACCGCGTCGCGCTGTGCTTCTTGTCCTGATTTTCGTGCAGGCAATCGATCAGTCTGGCGAATAGAATATTATCATCATTATTAGTAGGGAGGGTCCTATTTCCGCCGGTCCCGCGAGTGGTTTGACCTGCGATGTTACACCCCTTTCTCACAATTCGTAGACTCAAGCTCCCATTAATCTCCACCGAGTCCGGCACCGGACGACAATTTTGCCACCGTCAGCCAGCAATTCAATTAAACGTTAACGGGCACTGTTCGATGTTCGATACTGATCAGCGCTCAGCACCCGTCGCTCAGGCAGGCTGTTTGTCACCGTGAGGAGGCTTCCTTCCTTCAGGACACGGTGTTCAGATCTCCTTCTCCAAGTCAAGCTGGGCTGCCAGTGTTGCAGTGCGCTCGCTCAGGCTGGTTGTCACCGTGAGGCTTCCTTCAGGACACGGTGTTCAGATCTCCGAGCCAAGTCAAGCTGGGCTGCCAGTGTTGCAGTGCGCATTTTTCTGATCGCCCAGGCAGGCTGGTTGTCGCCGTGAGGCTTCCTTCAGGACACGGTGTTCAGATCTCCAAGCCAAGCCAAGCTGGGCTGCCAGTGCTGCAGTGCGCATTTTTCTGATCGCTCAGGCAGGCTGTTTGTCGCCGTGACTCGGAGGCTTCCTTCAGGACACGGTGTTCAGATCTCCTTCTCCAAGTCAAGCTGGGCTGCCAGTGTTGCAGTGCGCATTTTTCTGATCGCTCAGGCAGGCTGGTTGTCGCCGTGAGGCTTCCTTCAGGACACGGTGTTCAGATCTCCTTCTCCGAGTCAAGCTGGGCTGCCAGTGTTTCGTTGCAGTGCGCATTTTTCTGATCACCAGCCAAAGCACCTATCCCGTCGTAGTACCACCGAGGTAGCACTGGTCGGTCTAGATCCATTTCTGCACCATCGCAAAATTCGCACACAGTATACGGGCCATTCATTCATTATAGGCGGACCGCCACTACTAGTAGGCTGGAGTGTGAAGTGGGTGCATTCCATTCCATCACGTTATGCTTGTCCTGATTTTCGTTTTACCTGCCTCAGGCGATGCGATCTGTCTGGTGAATATTATTAGTAGGGACCTATTTCCGCCAGCCCCTGGACGAACGCGGTAGCGAGTGGTTTTACCTGCGATGTGTGTATACAATAGACTCAAGCTCCCATTAATCTCCACCGGGGTCCTGCACCGGACGATAATCTTTCCACCGTCCAGGCGATCCGTCTGGTGACTATTTATTTAGTAGGGACTTATTTCCGGCGGCCCTTGGGCGAAATGAACGAGCGTTGCCACGAAAATTTCCGCCGAATCGCGGTCCTCAGGTTCACGCGCGCCGCACAGACAGCCTCTGCACCATCGCAAAATTCGCACACAGTATCCGGGTCATTCATTCATGCGGACCGACACTACTAGTAGGCTGGAGTGTGAAGTGGGTACATTGCATCGCGTCATGATTCTTGTCCTGATTTTTGTTTCGCCAGTCTAAGCCTCTCTGGCGAATATTATTATTAGTAGGAACCTATTTCCGCCGGCCCCTGGGCGAAATGAACGAGCATTCTCCGCCGAGTCATCGTCCTCAGGTTCATGTACAGACAGCCTCAAATCCATTCGCCGCTGCTTCCCTGAAATCGCTCCTTATTGCACGACAGGCGGTGAGTATTCAACCTAACCTAGGACAGAACTCTGTACCTGAAATAGCCCGAGCTCAGTGGGTCTTGCCACTCCATTATATTCCAGCTTCATCGCTGACCACAACCGCTGACGACTCTTCATTTCCGCGCGCGGTCTCGCCTCCCCACGGAAATTAACCTTGTCGGCACCGCGCGCGCGCGGCGTAAAGTTGGTTCGCCTGCCGATATGTTCATTCGTTCCTTCGGTTCATTCACTCGGCGACTGCCGAATAATGGTCTAATGGTCTATTTCAGGGAATCCGACTCCTAGGTTCACGTCTATTATGGCCTTCTCCACGCTTCCTCTGGGACAGGCATAGCAACGTTTTTTTATCATTCGACACTCACATTTAACCATTCATTGATCATCGAACATCCACATACATGCCATCCATTCATCATTCATACGTACGGTATCGACGACGGCTAGGTGTCCGTTCATTGAATCCTCGGGTCGCTGCTAGTTCTATCTTCCTCAGGACACGAAGCACGACAGAGGGAATCCGACTCCGAGGTTCACGTCTATTATGGCCTTCTCCGCGCGTGCTCTGGGACAGACATAACGACGTTTTTCATCATTCAACATTCACATGTATTCATTCACTCACATTCATTCATCCATCCATTCATCATACGGTATCGACGACGTCTAGGTGTCCGTTCATTGAATCCTCAGGTCGCGGCTAGTTCTATCTCTCTCAGGACATGAAGCACGACAGAAGATCTAGAATTTAGAATAGATGGCATGTCCCACCTTCAACTGCCACCCACTCACCCACGGCGGCGGAAGAAGGTGTGGGTCTCGATCACATTCTCTGTGAGGCCTGCCGTGGACTCCTCCTCGTGCAGTTGAACCCGCCAACTTGGTCGACACTTCATTCATTCAATGCTCGATGAGGTAACTTAGGTCGGTCATGTTACCCATTCTTCGTTCATTTATCGAAGCTAAACTTAGCGTTATTGGGTTGAATACCTTCCTTCGAGTGCCTAGCCTATTCACCTGTCGATCGGCGACGAGGTGCAACCCGTCTGATCTATTCTATTGAGACAGAACAGAGATATCGTAACCAACCACACCCGGATGCCTGCTTCAACCCAACTTGATTGCTTCCAAGGTCAACGCGCCTCACCTCATTCGTCACCATCATTCGTAACTCAACGCACGGGACCCTGCTCCCATGTGCAGTTAGAGTAAGTGCCTTCTTTCATTCAGACCAAAATATCAAACCAACCACGCCGTCCGTGTGTATGTTTCGCCTTAAGGTGAGCGCGCCTTGGTTCATTCGTAGGTCGCTATCGTGACTCGGCTCACGGAACCCTGTCCCGGGGTGCAGCTAGCAGATAGAAGTTGAATATACATATGTATGTGCGCATCATCTGTTCATCCGTTCATTCATATTAAATTTCATCAGGGAACCCTTGCTTGCTGAGTCCAAGGTGAACGTGCGCCAGTTGCTATTGATATTTGGCTCGACAGGAAGCCAGACTCAAAGAGACAGCTTTCGTACGTCTCTATCCCGACCCACGGAACTCTGTTCCGGCTCCAGGAAGCCACACTCAGAGAGACACCTTTCGTACGTCGCTATCCCAACCCAAGGAACTCTGTTCTGAGGTGCAGCTAGAAGTTGTTGAACATATAATATGTAAGTTCATCTCAGCGGAATGTCCGTCTTCATTCACCATCCATCTATTCATCTATTCATCTATTCATTCATATTCCTTAGACAGAAGTCCCGCGTAGTCAGGCTTGCTTCCGGAGCCAATGTGCGCCATTCCATTCGTCAATACTGCAACAGAAATAGCTCGCCCATAGGTATTGTATTCAATTCAAGGTGGGCCCGGAAGCGGTGCGGATTGTACATGGTATTATTCTGGAAACGGAACTTCATCGTAAGAGTCTAGATCGTATCCCAGTGCGACGGAAATATATCTATTATTCACCGGTGGGAGCAGCCTAGCCAGCCTCGTCTCGGCCCGTCAGTGGTGTGCAGGGAGTCCAAGTAAGTATCCGCACGGGGGATGCGAAACTGCGTTTATATTAATTAACAGTCCAGACAAACGCAACTACTTACAGTAGCCTGCCGACGGGCAACATTTAATAGAACAATGAGCCAAATTGAGAGGCTGGGTGAGGCCTCTCTGGGCAGGACACGCAGCCCGAGCTCCAAATATTCTCATCCTTCCAGAGAATGTTTGAAGCGCAGATAATCCGGGAGACATTGTTTAACTTGTGTTCACTGCTCAGGTTGATTCCGTCGATAAGGCCTGTGAGTTTATTCCACGGCCACTGATACAATGTATCTTGATCTTCGAGAAAGAAATAACTCGCTGGGCCTACTGTCCCTTTCAAGCAACCGACTACGTTGTATTTTATCCCGAATTTAAATAGCTGAACATCCCCACAGTATTCAGTTAACGATTCACCGGCGAGGCTAGCTAGTTTTGTCCTATCCCGTTACCATTTCCGCCCAACGCGGTGTGGAGTACAGTTATCCGCATGCACCTCCTTCATCGCAGGTAACGCGGGAGAAGCCGAATGGTAAACGCTCAGCCGACGGGTAGAAAGACCCTGGATGCGGGCCATTGTGGGGGCGAGAGACCGAGTTCCGAAGTATCCGAAGTATCCGCGGGCGGGACATTCGGCCATTCAACCAACCGTATCGACGGCACTTTGCATTGATTCTTTTGATTGCCGACAAAACGGTCGCAATAGATCCACAAGCTCGCCGCAAAGTATTCGGTGGTTATCTACACGGCGATTCATTCAGTTCATGGTTATCTCGATCGCTACGACTCGCACCAAATTCCAACTCCAATACATCCTGAACCTTCCTCTGCTTCGGGGCCGACTACTTATAGGGTCCTTCGCCTGTACAATATTTCATTCACCGATAAGGTCGGGCATTTCAAGTCATCACCAGTCGCTATTTATATTCTGTTCAGCTTGAGACGAGACAGAAATAACTCAGCGACATTATCTCCTTCGAGTTAAGCCGGGGACATGTATTACTATTACTCGAGGAGCATTGACAGGAGTGAGTTGTTCGGAACAACAATGTTCGGCATTTTCCTGAATATATTGCATTGTCAGCACTTCGGCGACGTCCCATACAAGCTTTGGGTGGGCCGACGGGCAGTAAGCGATTAGGTTTGACTCTGAGTGGAAATTTCACCTCGCTTAAGAATGAAACACCCACGCCGCGGTAGAAGCCGAAATACTGTGAGTCATAGGCCGACGGAAGCTCACTGCTCAGCTGCAGTCTGGGATGTGCAGTGTGAGTGGGCCAGGTTGGGCTCTCATTATTCCGAGTACGTTTGAGTTCTCTGAAGATCCTCGGCCCAAGGTTCTTCTTGGATTCGCCGCCCTCGGGCGGGTCTCAGAATCCGACGCTTATAGCCAGGCACGGGTCTTGCGAGTTACTCCTCAAGCCTCCATCATTGAAATAAGCCGAGTGGATATCATTGGACATGACAACCCGAAATCCTTCAATCCAACCATTATTATGACATTATTGAACCATGTATTCACCTACTCATCACGTCCATCAATCATTACCAGATGCTCTGTTATTCATATTATTTACATACGTCCGTCCATGACAGACGGTTTCCCGGGCTTTCAACCATGCTGTTCGCCGCCTTCGCGGTTTGGCGCTTCCTGACGGGTCGCACCACCACGTCGACGGGGCTATAGGCGAGACCGGGTGCGTCGCCCGAGTTCCGACTATTCCAATTGTTGATGTAGGAGTCCCACATCGCGGGCAAAGGCACGAGAAGTTCACAGTTTATGCTGGTTTCGTTCATTCTTCGCCCAGTACGTAGTAGCTTACGACATCGAAGAGCAGCCTCTACGAAAGCTGTGTCGTAGGACAGGCGCCGAGAGATGGAGGTGAGGTTCAATTCATAAATTCAAACTCATTCACTCATTGCATAATTTAGTTTCAATCAACAAACAGTTCGACTGTGAGCACCCCGTTGCGGTAGAAACCGAGTGATAGGCCGACGGGTAGCACGAAGCAGTTGTAGAGTAGACGATTGTGGGTGGGAATTCAACAAGGGTGTAGACTCGGATTCGGACGACCATTCGTACCCGGCGGCTAGTAATACCAGCAGCAACAGACGCATGGCACGCGGCGAAGGTGCGAATAAGCGACACTTGTCTGATTCCCCGGAGGTTCATGCACCTCACATCCATCCCGCCATTTCAACATGTTCTGCTCCAGGCTCCCGTCCCCAGTCAGTAGAAACCATTACCCAACGGCCCGCAAACATGGAGATATACGGAGGCCGCATATTCTTCAACTTCATGATTTTGTATTCGAGCTAGCGTTCCAAGTCAGTTCTGTTCGGCTCTTCGTGAGCGCATAGAACACACTCGCTTTCCATCCACCTCCGGTGCCCTCCGAGCAGATGTAAGCGTGGCGTGTCGTTCGGCGTGTGATGCACTCGACGTTCTCATGCTATTCGACGCCAAACCATGACATCGGGCTCAACCACTCCCTCTGGGCGCTCGCCTGTCCTCGGTCCAACGAGGATGGATCCGGAGTAGGAGTTTCTATCCGATGATCCGCCGGGTAATGCCAATTCAACCTTTATTGTTGGCCACGGCATCGGATAAGTTTCTTCAATGAGTTGGGAATTTTTGTGACCAACGGTATAGTGAGCCTTGTCTGGGAATGGTATCTACTCTCAGGTGCTTTGGGCTGGTGGCCCTATTGCACCAATTGTCCTGTTTTGTGACCCATGATGGTATATTATCAGGAATTACACGTATAGGTCCTCTGGGACGCGTGGAAAACCGACTGTTCTGCCAAGAGTGCGCGTGCAGAAACTCGAAGTCCTCGTTCACGTGACATCACGATCAAATATTGATGGCGTTGAGTCACTAAAATGGTAACCTTCCAACAACACCAAAATTAGGGGGAGGAACAACACTCATGTTCATCTGGGAAATTATTACAAGTCAGAATAGCTTAGAACCAGGGAAATTTTATTCTAAGCGCGATTGTTTTTCTCCTTCGCGAAAGGACGATGGCCACCTTCAACCCCAGAATCTTGCGACGGAGTCAGGGACAACTTTTAATTTCATTCGTGTGGCCTCAAGGCTCTGTTTCCATACTGGGGTATCGAGAACTCATCAAACCGTAGGGAGACGTTATACAAGTCAGACCCTAACTTAGAACCAGGGACATTTCAGTCTAAGCGCGATTGCTTTTCTCCTTTTGCTCTTCACTCAGGATGATGGCCACCTTCAACCCCAGAATCTTGCGACGGAGACGGGGAAAAATTTTAATTTCAGTCGCATGGTCTTAAGTCTCTGTCTCCATACTGGGGTATCGAGAACTCATCAAACCGTAGGGAGACGGCGCCGTCTTTTCAAGCGAAGTTGCGCCGCGGATCATTGTATTACATCTACACCGCGCTCTAACCCAACGGCAGGGGCGGCGAGCTATCGGGGTCAGCGGAGGCTGAGAATTATCAAGACGGTTAGGCAGGGCAGGGCTAAGCGCGGTCGCCGGGACTGGCAATTGAACAAAATATCATCATTGACACTGTTGTTGTGTCCCGATCCCCGCCCCGTCCGTGGTAGCGGGAAACTATCAGGTTCGACTGAGGCTGCGGATCACATAAACGGATAGGCAGGCTGGTAGCTGAACAAAATATCATCATTGGCACCGTTGTTGTGTCCCGATCCCCGCCCTGTCCGTGATGTGCTCGCTCACGATCGGCCCATTGGCAGAGCCGAGATTCACTAGAGCATTTCTGTACTGTTGCTCATTTGGCTGGGCACCTACTTGTGTTGCAACGCGCTGACCTACCTTTCGTTGGATCTATAGGCTCGACCAGGTTGGACTTGGAAGAAATCGTTCCTGCCACTGGTGAACACTCCAAGCTGGATGGTGAATCCCTCTGACATAAACATTTGACTGTTTCTCTGAATTCTTACACAGTCGATAGTTGGAACCATTTCAAATTTCGTCTTCATTTTCAACCTGTCTTGAGTATTCAACCCAACAAACTCTCCCCACAGTTCCAGGGTACCGATACAACGATGTCTCTCTCCACCCATTCAGATGTTACTTATATGTCATCATCGTTCTGTTCTAGCATTTGGACTCGTAAAATTTCTCTCCAATCAGGAACGCGGCGAACTTGTTACAACGGTTGGTTTGATTATCAGCAACGGGCGACAAGGTGCATGGTTACGGTTGTCGCAGGTGGGGTACTGTGTGCAAATTCTCACAGGGACCCACTTTTGCCGTGCTCCGCGGGAATCGAGGATATCGAGTTTACGTGATAGTTTTGAGATCGATTCAGATTTCTCCGCGCTGGCATGTTTTGGCTGTCGGACACCCGCAGCCGTAGATTCCACAATCTGACAGTTCGCATGTTCATTTCCGCACAGAGTGGTTTCCGGCGTTCTAAGTTCTTCTCTTCTCGTGGGCAAGTTAGTCTGACGCAAGGCCGCGGCGAGCGGACGATTCGAGGCAAACTTGGATTGGAATTCAAATCAGGACTGGAAACAAGCATTATCCATCGCCACGGAAAGTCGAAGCAATCTCTGCTTTCGAGTGGACTAGAATCATTGAAACCATTTCGAATCAGCTTTCATCTCGACTTTCGAATTGCTCCCGAATCACTCGCCTCCGAGTCTTTGATAGTTAATTTCAAAGCAGATGCGGAGACGGGGGCCCGAGCGGCAGATTGCCCCTCTGGTCGAACATGCGTCTGCCTGACGTTGTTATTCATAGAAACCGCCCATTTGTAACAGCAAAGAGTCCAGATGGCTCCAGCAGGTCGGCGCATCGGAGGTAAGTATATGGAGAGCTGGCTCGTCCTATGGCGACATCTGCTCACTTGCGACCTCTTGTCTCGGCATGTCAGATACATGAACGGCACGAGAGACAAGATTAGACAACACGAGATACCGGCCTATCGTCAGCAATTCAACGTTAAGGGGCACTGTTCGATATTCAATATCGATCTGCACCGCTATTTGTCACCGCGACGCTTCCTTCAGGACACGGTGTTCAGATCTCCTTCAAGTCAAGCTGGGCTGTTGCAGTGGTCATTTTTCTGATCACCAGCCAAGCTTAGCTACCTATCCCGTCTTACCCAGTAGCAGTCGTCTATTTCCGCACCATCACATCACACATAGTATCCAGGCCATTCATTAGGCGGACCGACGCTAGGCTGAAGTGTGAAGTGGGTACATTGCACATTGCATCGCGTCATGATTCTTGTCCTGATTTGCGTTTTACCAGCCTCAGACGAATATTAGTAGGAACTTATCTCCGCCGGCTCTTGGTCTAAATGAACGAGCATTTTCATGAAATTCTCCGCCTAGTCGCGTTCCTCAGGTTCACGTACAGACGGCCTGAAATTCATTCGCCGCTGCTTGCCTAAAATTGCTCCTTATCGCACGACAGGTAGTGAGTATTCAACCTAACCTCGGACAGCCACGCATCCTCTGGGACAGACATAGCAACGTTTTTTCATCATTCAACACTCACGTTTATCCGTTGAATCCTCGGGTCGCGGCTAGTTCTATCTTTCTCAGGACACGAAACACGACAGGAATAGATCTAGGATTTAGGATAGACATGCCCCACCCCCAACTGCCACCCACTCACCCTGGACTACGGCGGCGAAAGGAGGTATGGGTCTTGATGGCATTCTCTATGAAGCCTGCCGTGGACTCCTCCTCGTGCAGTTGAGCCCGTCAACTTGGTCGACACTTCATTCAATACGCGATGAGGTAACTTGGGTCAGTCATGTTATCCATCCCTCCATTTCTTCGTTCATTTATCGAAGCTAAACTTAGCGTTATAGGGTTGAGTACCTTCCTTCGAGTACCTATTTCACCTGTCGATCGGCGACAAAGTGCAGCCATCTGATCTTCATTCATTCATTCCATTCAGACAGAACAGAAATATCATAATCAACCACACCCGGATGCCTATTTCAACTCAACTTGATTGCTTTCAAGGCCAGCGTCCCCTCATCTCATTCGTCGCCATCATTCGTAACTCAACGCACGGAACTCTGCACCGATGTGTAGCTAGAAATAAACGCCTTCTTTGATTCGGACCAAAATAATAAACCCACCACACCCGGCGTACGTCTACTCGCCTTCTTTATTCTAAGGTGAGCGTGCCGCCGTTCATTCGTAGGTCGCTATCGTAATTCAGCTCATGGAATCATGTTCCGGGGTGCAGCTAGAAGATAGAAGTCGAACATACAACATACATATGTATATGCGCCAGCTGCTATTGATATTTGGCTCGACAGGGAGCCAGACTCAGAGAGACAACTTTCGTACGTCGCTATCCCAAACCACGGAACTCTGTTCCGAGGTGCAGCTAAATGTTGTAAATGTTGAACATATGTACATATGTAAGTTTATCTCAGCGGAATGTTCGTCTTCGTCCATTCATCCAACCATCAACCCATTTCCCTCAGACAGCAATCCCGAGTAGTCAGGCTCGCTTCCAAAACCAATGTGCGCCATTCCATTTGTCGACACTCCGACAGGACTTCCGCTCGCCCAGCCAATGCGCGCCATTCAGTCCCTTAATACTGCGACAGGAATTCCGCCCGCCCATGGATATTTTCTTCAACTCAAGGTGGGCTGCTCCCCGAAAGGGATGCGGACTGTACATGGGATTATTCTGGAAACTTCACATCGCAATACTCCAGATTTTATTTCGGTACGACGAAAATATTTATCATTCATCGGTGGGAACAGTCGTTAGTAGCCAGCCTCGTCTGGGCCCGTCAGTGGTGTACAGGGAGTCCAAGTAAGTATCCGCACGGGGGATGCGAAACTGCGTTGATATTAATTAACAGTCCAGACAAACGCAACTACTTGAAGTAACCCGCCGACGAGCAACATTTAACAGAACAATGAGCCAAATTGAGAAAGTCTGGGTGTGGGTTTCTGAGGGCAGGGCACGCAGCCCGAGCTCCGAATATTCTCATCCTTCCAGAGAATGTTTGAAACGCAGATGATCCGCGGGAGACATTGTTCAACGTGTGTTCACTGCTCAGGTTGATTCCGTCGATAAGGCCTGTGAGTTTATTCCACGGCCACTGATACAATGTATCTTGATCTTTGAGACATAAATAACTCGCTGGGGCTACTGCCCCTTTCAAGCAACCGACTACGTTGTATTTTATCCTGAATTCAAATAGCTGAACATCCCCACAGTATTGAGTTAACGACTCACCGGCGAGGCTAGCTAGTTCTGTCCTATTCCGTTATCATTTCCTCCCAACGCGGTGCAGTGGAGTACAGCATGGGGAGTAAAAACCTGATTTCAACTGTCCAGGCTCAAGTTGCATCTCCTCCATTGCGGGTAATGTGAGAGAAGCCGAGTGGTAAACGCTCGGCCGATGGGCAGAAACGGTCTGGATGTGGGCCACTGAAGGTGCGCCGCCAAAGTTCCGAAGTATTCGCGGGCGGGACATTTAGCCATTCAACTAACCTTATCGAAGGCACTTTGCGTTGATTCTTTTGATTGCCAACAGAACGGTCTCAATAGATCCACCGCCTGGTCATCCACACAGCGATTCATTCAGTTCAGCATTTTATATAATTATAGCTTAACCGCTACGAATACTCTAGCCCTCTCCCAAATTCCAGCTCCGCACACGTCAACTTGAAGCCCACAGCCGTATCCTCGGGGGACCGACTGTGGGCTCCTTCGGTTCAACCGAATCGGTTGTGCGATATTTGCCAATTCATTCATTCGCCGATAAGGTCTGGCACTTCAACTCATCACAGTCCGCTATTTATATGCTGTTCAGCTTGAGACGAGACGGAAATATCTCAGCGAATTGTCTCCTTCAAGTTACAGCTATTTGCGGTACATAAGGCGCGGACCGTTTTTTTTTTTTTGCAGCATTTTGCTTAGAACACTCACCATGACCTCAATTGGGGTCAGAATCTTTCGGGAGTAGGTGCGTTCGACTCGCACTGAAAATCCGCAGGGGATCAAGTACCGGCTTTCTTGATGTAATTATGTAATGAAATTTCTTCCGAAAAATCGTGGTTTCCATTAGAACAGTGCGCAACATGACTTCTCTGCACGTGTTTTTTGGGGTCAGAGATTTTTTTGTAATTTATTTCCGATTTTCTGGGGCATGAAACCAGCCAAAAGAATGCGATTGAGCACAAAAACTCATTTTTCCCACGGTGTTTCACTTTTTCGTCGGCCGGAGTTTTTTTGTGTGTACCTAAATGGGGCTTCGGCCAAGCACTGCCAACATCTATCACCAGACCATGTCAGTGAGACACTCCTGCAGTCCCATGGCCAAAAAACCTACAGTTCACATAGTTGAATTCCTGCCAGTGTCAAGGGAGACCCACATTAAGTGTTGCGCACGAGAGCCGCACGTGATTTAACCCTACCCAAAAGTGCGAGTCGAACGCACCTACTCCCGAAGGATTTTGACCAGAATTGAGGTCATGGTGAGTGTTCTAAGCAAAATGTTGCAAGAAAAAGAAAAAAAAACAGTCCGCGCCTTATGTACCGCAAATAGCTGTAAGCTGGGGGCGAGTGAGTTGTTCGGCATTTTCCTAAATATATTGCATTGTCAGCACTTCGGTGACGTCCCATACAAGCTTTGGGTGGGCCGACGGGCAGTAAGCGGTTAGGTTTGACTCTGAGTGGAAATTTCACCTCGCTTAAGAATGAAACACCCACGCCGCGGTAGAAGCCGAAATACTGCGAGTCGTAGGCCGACGGGCAGACCAAGCTCAGCTGCAGTCTGGGATGTGCAGTTTGAGTGGTCTAGGTTGGGCTCTCATTATTCCTGGTCCCGAGTACGTCTGAGTTTTCTGAAGATCCTCGGCCAAGGTTCTTCTTGGATTCCCCGCCCTCGGGCGGGTCTCAGAGTCCGACGCTTATAACCAGGCACGGGCCTGGCGAGTTACTCCTCAATCCCCATCTACTATCTCAACCGACTAATCACTGAACTAAGCCGAGCGGACATTATGTGACATGACCACCCGAGGGCCGAAATCCACCCATCCGATCATTATAATAACATTATTGAACCGTGTATTCCAGCTGTTGGCAAAATCGTAGGCCAGTCTTGATGTCTGAGCTCCACCAATGATGGACATCGGCAAAGGACGAGAGAGAGGGCTGCTGGAGCCAGCGACAATGGGCGGTGTGGCTATATGCTGTGCGGAGCGGGGTAGAACGACATCGGCTAACCTTGCCGAGATATCACGAAAATTTTGGCCTGGCCTACGATTTTGCCAACAGCTGTCACCTGTTCACGATGTCCGTCATTCATCACCAAATGCTCTGTTATTTATACTATCTATGTCCATGATAGACAGTTGTTCGGTCTTCCAACCATGTTGTTCGCTGCCTTCGCGCTTCTGAATATATTGTGAGAACCTCGGCGAAGCTAAGCGGACCGTGGGGTCTTCACACCGACGGGCAACATTCTGGGCGTGGGCGAGACTGCGATGATTTCAATGTATGCGGGCAAAGGAATGAGAAGTCGACAGTGCGTGCTGATTTCTTTGATTCTCCGCCCGGTAGCTGCGTCGTGGGACGATAGATGGAGGTGAATTTAGATTTCCTGAAAACTCATCCAATCATTGCATAACTTGGTTTCAATCAACGAACGGTTCAACTGTGAGCACCCCGTCGCGGTAGAAACCGAGTGGTATGCCGACGGGTAGCATTAAGCAGTCGTAGGTGATTGTGGGTGTGCCCGTCCTCGGGCTATCCTTGGTACCGACCCGCGTATCCCGGCGTATGAGTAAGGGAACTCTGATGATCCGCGGGCAATGGAAATTCAACCAGGCTGTATGGTTTGATTCCTCAGCCGTCCATGGGCCTCAGATTTCTCCCATCATGCCAATATCGTGCTCCGCGCTCCGGTTCCCAGTCAGTGGAAACTCTTTCTCAGCGACCAGCAAACACGGAGATATGCGGGGGCGCATATTCTTTAACTTCATTAGCTTGTACCCGAAGCACTCCAAGCCAGTTCTGTTCAACTCTTCATAAAACACAGTCGTTTTCCACCTCTAGCGCTCCCTCCTCAGAGCAGGTTCGATCATGATTCGCTGTTTGGTGTTTAATGCGCTCGGTGTTCTCATGGTGTTCAACGCCAAAATCTGAGATCGGGCTCAGTCAATCCCTCTGGGCGCTTGCCTGTCCTCAAGCCGGCGAGGATGCGGTAGGAATTTCTAGTTGCCAGGGAAAGGTCAATTCAACCTTTATTGTTCGCCACGGCCTCGGATGGGCTCCTGTGACGAGTTACAGTATTAGTGACCAACGGTATAGTGTGCCTTCTCTGCGAATAATATCTGCTTTGTTTTGAGTAGTTAAGAAATCTTCAGATGCTTTTTTGCTGGTGGCCCTATTGCACCAATTGTACCTGTTTGTGGCCCATGATGGTATATGACGCGCGCAGAAATTCAGACTCCAAATCACGTGATATCTCGATCAAATATCGATGGCGTTGAGTCGCTCAAATCGTAACCTTCAACACACCTAAAATTAAGGGGAAGAAACACCTACAATCTTCTGGGAAGTTTATGCGATTGAGACACTAGGTTAGAAGTAGGGAAATTTTAGTCTCAGCGCGATTGTTTTCCTCCCTTCGCTCTTCACTCAGGACGATGGCCACCTTCAACCTGAGAATCTTGCGACGGAGTCGGGGACAACTTTTAATTCAGCCGCATGGCCTTAATTTTCTGTCTCCCTACTGGGGTAGACTGGGGTACCGAGAACTCATCAAACCATAGGTCGACGGTGCTCTCTTTTCAAGCGAAATTACCCCGCGGATCATTGTATTCCATCTGCACTACGCTCAAACCCACGGCGGTGGCGGCGGGTTATCGGGGTTGGCTGAGGTTGCGAATCACCTGGACGAATAGGCAGGGCTAAGCGCGGTCGCCAGGGCTGGCAGTTGAACAAAATATCATGATTGACACTGTTGTTGTGTTGGCGGTGAACTATCGGGGTCAGCTGAGGCTGCGAAACACCTAGACGGATAGGCCGGGCTAAGCGCGATCGGCGGAGCTAGCAGTTGAAGAAAATATCATCATTGACACTATTGTTGTTGTCCCGATCCCCGCCCCGTCTGTAGTGGCGGGGAACTATCGGGGTCAACTGAGGCTGCAAATCACCTAGACGGGTAGGCAGGGCTAGGCGAGGTCGCCAGGGCTGGCAGTTGAATAAATTATCATCATTGATACTGTTGTTGTGTCTCGATCCCCGCCCTGTCTGTGATGCACTCGCTCGCGATCGGCCCACGCAGAGCCGAGATTCACTAGATCATTTCCGTACTGTTTCTCATTTGGCTGGATCCCCTACTTGTGTTGCAATGCGCTGACCTACTTTTCGTTGGATCTATAAGCTCGACCAGGTTGAACTTGAAGAAATCGTCCCTGCCACTGGTGAACACTCCAGGCTGGATGGTAAATCCCTCTGTCAGAATTCAGACACTGTGGGTGTCAAAGCTCATGAAATTCACAAGAAATTTCATGCTTTGGATACACAAATTCCATCCACCATGTTCCTGAAATCCATGGGAAATGAGTGAAAGTCATGAACCTTCATTTCAGTTAGTTTTTGTAACATTCCATCTATCTATTTCACATACTTTAGTCATGAAATCCATCCAATTGACCAGTGAAATCTGAATAGACAAGAGCTGAAAAAAAGCAGCTACAATGCACATAAGTAACACAGTTTGTCGTTAGATTTATTATTATTGTGATTATGTAATCATCATCATGATGCCTTAGATTTCGGATAGATATAACATGAAGCACAAGATCTGGTTAGTTAACTCCAACATTATATACAACTTTTTCTCACATGTACGCATACATACAGGGAAAATTTTGGGAGGTCATGACCTGAGTTTTGTACCTTGTCTGAGCCACTGGGCAGAGGCTGCTCACACCTGGGAGATAATGAAATTCATGCAGATTGAACCATGGAATTCAGCATGTTATTGCTATAGCCAGAAACACTTGAAAAAAATACATGAAAGGTAAAGTACCTGAAATATGTTTTCATACAAACCATACATGAATCTTAAAATTCATATCCTAGGCCTAGGAATTTCATGAGCTTTGACACACACAGTGAGAGAACCAGTGTCATAAGCACTTGACTGGTTCTCTGAATTCGTACACAGTCGATAGTTGAAACCATTTCAAAGTTCGTCTTCATTTTCGACCTGTCTTGAATGTTCAACCATATTCCCAACCCAACAAACTCTCCCCACTGTTCCGGGGTGTCGATACAGCGACGTCTCTCTCCACCCATTTAGATATTCCTTATTTGCCACCATCGTTCTGTTCAAGCTTTTGGTAAAAACTTCTACCCAATCAGGAACGCGGCGAACTTGTTGCGACGGTTAGTTTATCAGCACGGGCGACAAGGTGCATAGTTACGATTGTCGCAGGCGAGGCAGGGCGAGGCACAGTACTGGGTGCACAATTCTCACAGGAACCCACTTTTACCGTGCTCCGCGGGAATCGAGGATACCGAGTTTACGTGATAATTTGAGATCGATTCAGACTTCTCCGCACTGGCACGTTTTGGCTGTTGGACACCCGCAGCCGCAGACTCCACGATCTGACAGTTCGCATGCTCATTTCCACACAGTGGTTTCCGGCGTTCTAAGTTCTTCCCTTCTCGTAGGCAAGTTAATCTGGCCGCGGCGAGCGGATGATTCGTGGCAAACTTAAATTGGAATTCAAAACCAGGACTGGAAATAAGGATTGTCCATCGCCACGGAAATTCGAAGTAATCGCTCTGCTTTCGAGTTGACTAGAATCATTGAAACCGTCTCGAATCAGCTTTCATCTCGACTTTCGAATTGCTCCCGAATCACTCGCCTCCGAGTCTTTGATAGTTAATTTCAAAGCAGATGCGGAGACGGGGGCCCGAGCGGCAGATTGCCCCTCTGGTCGAACATGCGTCTGCCTGACGTTGTTATTCATAGAAACCGCCCATTTGTAACAGCAAAGAGTCCAGATGGCTCCAGCAGGTCGGCGCATCGGAGGTAAGTATATGGAGAGCTGGCTCGTCCTATGGCGACATCTGCTCACTTGCGACCTCTTGTCTCGGCATGTCAGACACATGAACGGCGCGGGAGACAAGATTAGACAACACGAGACATCGGCCTATCGTCAGAAATTCAACGTTAAGGGGCACTGTTCGATATTCGATATCGATCCGCACCCGTCGCTCATGCTATTTGTCACCGCGACGCTTCCTTCAGAACACGGTGTTCAGATCTCCTTCAAGTCAAGTTGGGCTGTTGCAGTGGACATTTTTGTGATCACCAGCCAGGCTTAGGTCGGTGTTTGACTTGCCAGACGGCTCTGGGCCCATTTCCTGAGGGATTGACATTGTGAGACTATGGAAGTTAGGATAGCGCGGACCAGGAAAGACTCACGATATCAAGGCTCTCTCTCCCTTCAACATCGAGACGTCCCAACTCTCATTGCTCACCGTGCGATTCTTGGATCCTCGCAGCTCGATTGCACAGCGGGCGTCCGAATGTTCAATGTGATGGCTCAAGGAACAACAGAGGCAAACGTTGGCGTGCTGTTTTTGCGAGCCTACTGGGCGTCCAGTCAAAGTGCGGGAGAAGTCGCAGAAGTTGGTTTTGACGCGTGCGAAGCGCAACACGATACACACACAAGTTGATCCAGTTCCAAGGCTGAACTTCAATCATATACTCTACCGCTTCAAAAATATTACATTCTTCCGTTCGCTGAACAATGAAAACCTTCAAACTAAGAGCCGATTGTGTGTTTTATGTGTAATTGAACCTAGACGCCCAATGGGTGAAACTTGGGTCCGCTTCGTAGCATCGCGACTTGAAAATTCCCCGCTGCTGAAATATCTGCGGAAAGATCAGGACAGGACTCGGAATAGGTAATCGTTGAACTCACATGCATCGGAATGATTGAGCGGGGAAGTCTAGAGTTTAGCACGGAAAAATCTACGATGCTACTGCTGTTTGCATGTAAATGACGGTGCTAAAATATTTCAAAACATTCCGAATCGCGGTAAAGCTTCGTACCTTGGATTTTACTCAATTTATATTATGACTTCGGACTTCGGAAATTCTTTTGGGCGTTGATTTTCTGCGCTGATGATATGCTACTAGAGCTTGTCAGTGCTTGGGTCTAGAACTAAGATCGTTTTGGACTGACGTGTTATTGTTTCACTAACGCTTGAGCTTGATCTGACGTTTGTTCTGTTGCTCCATCTCGCCGTCCACCTTGCGCTTCCTGGACCCCGCCTCCACAGTTGCGCCCAAATCGGACGATTTCTACGTCCACAGAGGGTCAATGAAGTATTCGAGACAATAACCCAACGTACCGTCTGCAACCCTCGCGTTTCCGCCTTCAATCTCTTGTACTTTGTCTTGTATTTGCAGCCGGTTTCGTCGTGCAAGTGTAGACTCTTCGTCTTGATAACAGAGCCTTGTCAGCGACGCAATACTGAATATTTGATAATGATATGGTGGCCCACCTTATCAGCTTTCGCAGCCTCTTCGGGGGCCTCGATGATGTCGATCAGCTGGCGGCACGTCTGTGAAAGCATTAGCGCGGGCGTATACAACCGTGAATATCCAAACCAGCTTGAGCTCTTCATGAGCAGCCTGTTCCTTCTTAAGTTCCTCCCTTGTCGTCTTGCAGTTCATTCGCGCCGTTTTTTGGCGCACACGGGAGATGGCCGCGATCTTCAAAGCGCACCGAAAGATTTAGAACATTGGATATGTAGTCTGAAAACAACTCACCGAACGTGCGCCTGCGGCCGTGCGCACCACAGAGCGGAGTTGCTTGCGCGTCTGAGATATGGCGAAGTCTATCGGCGTTCGACACGAAAATAACTCTTAAACGTACCCTCTCGAGCTCTTCGTCCCGCACTGCCATCTGCGCGTGCGCCTGGACCATCTCCTTGAGCACCTGGTCGTGCGTTAGCCCTGGTCTACACGGCCTTGAACGAAGAATACTACGCACGGCTTCGAGCTCCCCGTCCTTCTCTTTGTGGGTATGATTTAACCCAAGTTGCTGGAGCTCAATGAGTGAACACCAGGATTCAGACTCGCATGAGATATGTCACACCGTGGTATCGTCGTCGGCCGTACGCTCGCAATTGTCGGAGCGCGATTTGAGCTCGGCCAGTTCCTGAATTCAGATCAGAAGAGGCCCGGGAAAATTGACATTCGAGATACGCACCGACCGAGCTTTGAGGGTATCTTGGCGCGCTGCGTGCAGATCTTTTTTCGTCTGTTGACCCGTTGAGCATGAAGTCGCAATGGATAAATCAGCAAACGTACGATTGCTACTTCTTCGTTGCGTTCGTCGAGAGCTGCCTGTAGATTTGCGAGCTTCTAGACCACGGGTACTGTCAGATACCCAGACGGCGATAGTACAGAACGAGGCGAGATATGACCTCTCGCAGATCGCGCTCCGTTTCGGCAGCTCGCTCAGCATCAATACGATGCCTTTCCCGTGCCTCTAGGGCCTCCTGAGACATCCAGAAATGTTAGCCAAGGCGGAAAGAGACCGATATCAACCGTATCACTGACTCGTTTCTTCGCGGTACGTTCTTGCGCGAGGCGCTGCCTCGTCACATCCAGCGCAATCTTAGTGACGCACATCAACGAGAGACCCAGCTCTTCCTGGTCACGCGTAGCCTCATCGGCCTTTGCTCTTGCGGCTCTTAGTCTAGTTTCCTGGACTCTACGGTCTTAGCATGTTTTCAGTGACCACGACTCTGCTCGCACCTCAGCCTTTATATGGCCCTGCAAGACGGCCAGCTCTTTGACAAAGCACTCGATAACATCGGAGGCTCCCGCCAGGACGTCTGCGTTCATAGCGAATGGAGAAGTGTCATGCGAGAATTCGAAGAAGTCGCGTCCGTCCGCCGAGAAGTCGCGACTTCCAAAGCTGGGCTTGATTGAAGGAGTCGTAATATTGCCTTGGGTCGCAATCTGAGTGTCTCAGGCCACAATTCGGCTTTCAATGGAGAACGGGTGAAAGGGAGCAGAGAGAAAGACCGTGAGAAGATACTATCAATCACCATCAAAAATCCTTCGCTCCTGCCTTCACCTCCTCGACCTGGTTTCTAGTTTTCTTGATCACCGCGTGTCTTCCGTGGACACTCAAGGTCTGCGCTTTCTTGGGGCATCTATATCTGGACCTGCGCCGGCCTTTATCAGAGTTCTGAAATCGACAAGAGATCGCCGATGTCGCTGGCATTGTACTAAGGCTAACCTACGGCACTGATGAACGTGTGGCTTCTTGGTCCAACTTCTTTCAAGTACTCCACCTAGGCTCTATTTCCTGACCAATTCATACCTATTGTCTGCTCTCATCTTTGTCGTCCATTTATGATCTTGGATGACACTCTCGGACTCACGCCAACCACGGAGGTTTATTCTCCGCTCGCTCCAGGATTTTGTTACACTCGAGAGTTATCCCGGCCCCGACATAGGCTGCTGCAGAAGCTCCGCCTCCCCGCTGGCCGCACACTTCGAAGCGCCCTTCCTGACTCGGATTCCGAAGGGAAACTACGAACGGCTAGTGAGCCTGTCGAACTTTGAAGCTCTCTCCGGTGGAAATTACAACCTGATCTACGAGTGCTGGCCTTCCGAAAAGATCAGGGATACCCTGCAAGAACAGAGACGACTGATCGTATGGTCCGAGTCGTGACCGACCTTTTCAGCTGAGAGAGATAGCTTGCGGTTGCGCTCGCTATACGGTAAGCACCTTTATATCAATCCAAGTTCGTACGTCTCCGCCTCATCTTCCATCCGCAGGATCCTGTCGTTCAAACCTTCTGATCAAGCACTTGAACTCCCGATGACGAAGTCCCGCGATGAACCGACGGTGAGGATGGAACAGCAAAGTTCTTCAGTCATCCAGCGCTTAGCTTATGATTTTTAGCGAAATACTCGAGTTACTGATCCTGAAAAGTAGCGCCGCGCGCACCCGCACCGTCTCCGCGCGCGGATTTTTCGAGAATAAAACCTATTGAGAGGATCATAGTTGCAGTCGTACGCCCTTTAAGATCAAACTATGTTTCCGAGGCGAAGTGCCGTACAACGGCGGCGAGCGCAACGGGGAGGAGGCCAAGCCATCTTTGGGGGTGTTGTCCTGAATTCGACGCTGGTGGACGACTGTGACAAGGATGATACCTCGAGGAGGGAGATTATTGAGGGAATAATGGGCACCGGGTGCGCCATTCAGACTCATTCCTTGATGTTTCCTGAATAGAGTTACTTGTACAATGGGAACATTGATTCTTTACCATGATCAAGGCGTGTTGGAGCTGTGCAACTTTGTGCGTACATTGTTGTCAGTTCGCACGTAATCGAACTACTTCCTGCTCGCTTCCTTGCTTCCTGCAAATTTCAATCTTTCATTTTTTCACTCGATGGCGTCCGAAGTCGTCGAAAACCTCGCATACCTCTCAAAATATCTGGACCAATCCCGCGCCCAAGTAAGCGAGCTCGAAAAGGAGCTCACCAACGTCGTATGTCGCCTCATCCGGAATCCATTCCTTGATTTTTTGAATCCGACTCAAGTCTCCCATTCCAGCGTCGGGAGAGCACGAACCCTGGCACGAGCAATCAGATCTTACAACTGGAAGCAGACAAAGCGAAATTACAGTACGAGCTGGAGGGTCTTCAAGACGAGCTGAAGGATACACACCAAAAACACAAGGATGAGTGTCTCCTTGGGGAGGCCTTGCAGGCGGTACGTCGTCTGCGTGCACCACCGACATTGAGATGAGACAAGCCTCACAGAAATGCACCGAGCTTGAAGTCCAAATCACTTATAGTGCGGGAATGGCTGCAAAAGCGTTGCGGGAGGTACAAACTGTTTTAACGTACCAGTGGCTACACGTACTCATTCATTTTCTACAGCGGCTCGAAGGGGAGGCGGTAGGTTTTTTTCTTGTGCAATCGTATCTCATTCAACGGAACTGTCAGGCGCTGGAAGAGATGCGTAAGAAGGCCAGCGAAACGCAAGACGTTCGAGGGGTAAGTTTCACCAGGTGGTCTATATTATATCATTTTCTCAGAAATGCGCCGAGCCGCAGGCCGCAAACGATGGGCTCGTTGCTGCAAGCACCGAACGTTATGCGCTTCTCAAGACAAAATACAAACAAGTCAAAGAGGACAAATCGAGTTTACGTGGGGTTCGTGCCATGATGGCCATCCATCCGATTGCTAGTTAATATGGTGCTAATGTACTTTGTAGTCTCTCGCAGAACAAGACGCCCAAATCAACTGCCTGAAAGAAAAGGTTTCTCAAATAAAAGCAGAATACGAAGCCGCGAATGGCGAGAAGGAGGAGCTGCGAGAGGTCAGTAACACACACACTCTCTCTCTCTGAACCCCAGGGCGAAGTTGACATTTACTCAGACCCTCCGCGAGCTCCTTGAAGTTGTCGAGGGCTTACAAAAAGAAGTCAAGGAAGTGGGCCTTTTCTTTGTCACCAACGCACGTCCCTGAGTGTTTGCATCGCACAGTTAACCAAGAAGGGAGGAGGAAGGGCATCGGAGGTGAAGTTATTTCGGACATTTCATCTCTCTTTCTTTATCTTCCCACCACAGAGTCGGGCGGCGGAAGTTATGATCGCAAAATATGCGGATTATATGAGCAAATTGCCGATGCCAGTCCACCCTCCGCCATCACCCCCGTCGGACCTGGATCCTATCTGTTATAAGTCTGTGAGAAGTTTGCACGCCTACCTTTCTCAAGTACGCTCCGTATTATTTTGTGGATGCGTAACTGACGTTTATCGCAGATCCCCACGACGAGGAGGCAAGTATATACTTCTGCCGACATGCCAAACTCAACGGTATATAGGTTTCTGAACCACATTCTCTACCTGCCAGAGCGACTCGTGTCTGTGTCCGCTTTCAGCTACCTTGCGTACGGGCCGACGTATCGCTATGAGCGTGCCACGAAAACCTGGGTTGAAGGTTCGGACCTGATCGGGTTTCATGGTGGGACGCGTGAGCTATTCGTCCAGAACAATAACTTCATCGTCTATGCTGGAACTTACAAATGCTACGATCTTCGCCACTTGCACCCTGAGGGAACCGACCCCCCTCCCTGCATCGTACGTCCTGTTTCCACTTTGAATAGATCCATGGTCCTCATCCAAGTCATATCATATCCTAGTCCAGAGGAGAAATCATCGACGCGGCGTTGGGTATTCCCCCACTTCAGAATCACCCTCATATCATAAAACAACGCTATACGACCGGGAAGATACAAGTAACGGCCACCGGCCTTCAATGCGTCGGGTTCAACTTGGAACTCTACGAGTCGTTGAGACAGAGATTCGCCATCATCTCTTCGAGAAATGAGGGAAAGGCGAGGAGTCCGAGCGAGGATTTACGGGATGCGAAGACTCGGAATGAGAAGCGGAAGGCGGGGAGTCCTGGCGAGAATTTACGGGATGCGAAGATTCGGAAGCGGGAGGCGGGGAGCGAGGATTTACGGGGCGACACACGGGGAGGTAGAATCTACGGGATACGGAAGACGGGGAAGACGGGGAGGCGGGATGGGAAGGTCAAGTTGAAAAAGAACTGAACGTTTTTTACTGTCTAACAGAAGCAAAATACTGCCTGCTGTCTCAGATCGTCCTTTTTTTATCGATGCGAAAACGAAAGAATATTACTGAGTCTGGGTTACTTACTTAAATGCAGATGCTATATTACGGGCAGGCAGCTTTATCCAAAAAGTAGTAACGTAAATCTCAAGCGGTCCATGATCATGGGCGCCGTCGACGAACAGCACCATAAAAGACTTCGGGGGGAACACCGCGACGCGGCGTGGGAGGACGAGAACTACTACCGCTGTTGAGTCGTCTCTGGGAAGCCTCCGTGTCAGGATCGGGCTCGAGCTTGAGTGCACGGTTGACGCAATACGTACTGCGCGCTTTCGGTTTCGGCTTCCTATTCGTCGTCATCTTTTTGCTGCTCGACGCTTCTATGAGAGAACACAAGAAAAGAGAAGCACGGGGTGATCAGTCACGATGCTGGTTGGTGTGGAGTAGAGTAGAGAGGGAGAGGGAGAGGAAAGTAGCAGACAGACGCACCCTCCTCGACCTTCTTGAGCTTTTTTTTCACCTGCACGAAGGTGTAGACGTCCGAGTCGTCCGAGTCGTCCGAGTCGTCGCGCTGGCGTTTGACAGGCGCTGCTTGATGTTAGTTTGAGTACGTTGTGTGCGGAAGAACAACACACGCTTCGACTTGGGCTTGGGCGCCGAAACAGACTCTGGGATGCGCGTCAGGACTCGGAGTGCGGTATACATGCGAGAGCGGACGCACGCTGGGGCTTGTTGGCCTTCTCCTTTTTGGCGACGACGAAATCCTCCTCAATTTCCTCCTGCTCCCCGTATTCCTCCGCCTCGTCGGCGTCACGGTCGCTCCCGTCGGCGCTCTCGTCGGCCGACAGCCCATGGTCTCTCACCTGGCCGGCCAAGTGCGCCGCCTCGAGGACGCTCCCCGTGGAGCAAAAAAACTGCTCCGCGAGACTGCGGTGTATACCGTTGTCGTCCGCGATGCGCGTGATGTCCGCCTCCACATCGTACGTGACCTGAATGAAGGACATATATATAAGTTACTAAGCAGAGTACGACTTTCGGCAGAGGGAGAGAATCCGGAATGAGAATGACTGACCCCTTCGATGGTCTTCGGCTTCTTCTTCAACGTCTGGTGGAGGCATGTAGGTCAGATGGGTGGGTGCGTGTGATGGACAACGACCTAACGAATTTCGTCTTTGGAGGAGGAGCTGAGGGATGCCGATGTGTAAGAGATCGCGCTAAGAACGACAACGGGCACGTACCTTGGGGCTTCGGCTTCCGCGTCGACTGGGGCTTCGTCGGTTTGGACCTTGCTGAGCGGTTAGCTAACAGGACAAAAAATCTGTGATGAGGCCGCCCCGACGCACTTCTTCTTCGCAGCCTCCTGGGCTGTCTTGAGGACTTCCTCCCGGAGGTTTTCAATCGTGCCTGCCCGACGCAGCCAAGCGTCGGGCTTATGCTCCCTGGACCATGCATACTTGGACTGACCAGAAGTCAGCTGCGCGTTAGGGCTAAGAGAAATGTACTGTTACACCTTTGGTCCAAGGTCGAAGTAGGTGCTGACGGCCCCCGGATCGAGTAGCAGGTGGGATGGCTCGGCAAGGTATGCCACCAAGTGGTCGTCGTGCTCCTCTTTGAATCTGATTTGAGGGTAGGTAAGAGTATAAGAGGAAGAGAGCCTAGTGGACACACCTCAGAGGCATAGTTCAAAGTAGTTGTGGAGGAGGTGGTCGTCGGAGGAAGGAAGGGACGAAGAAGAATTTGGGGCGAACACCGGCAGTCAAAAGGGTCGGACACGTTGGAACTGATGGTTCGACGTTGGGCATTACTTCGAAGAGCAATGCCGGCCTCCGAGCTACGGTCAATGCAATGAAAATCTTTCCGTCCCTCCAACGTCCCTCTCGGCTCCGGGTCGAAGTAATTTCGGGGCTAAATACTTCCCATAGACCTGTGCAGTCCTTGTGAAGTATTTTCCCCGAGAACGAATGGACGAGACGGTTTCAAACCTAAAATTTTGAACCTGGCGGGACGACCGTCGGACATCGGATGTCGCTCGGAATCTCTCGGAATCCTCGGATGTCGCCAGTGGTATAGGTGTTCAGGCGGGCAAGCACACTCGGTGAATGCGAGGAGGATATTGGCTCCAGAGAAATAAATATACGCAACAAACAAGAAGAACAAGTTGGAGAGAAGCACGATTCGGTGACTCCGACGCGTGGCGTCATCCACACGTGACATTGCTTGTTTTCTGTCTCCGCTTGGTCTCCGCCACGTCGCGTCTGCCACTCCTCACTGAAAATTTGGCATACTGCAGTTTTCATCCTCGACCAGTTGTCGTTGACGGCTTTGTGACATTCAGCGCCGCGATTCCGCCACGTATGGACCCGGAATTCAGTGAAGACAAGTTTGACCGTCTTCTCCGTGACGAGGCGGTCCCAGACGCGATCCTACGCGCTACGGACTTGCTCGAGACGGAGGCGTTGGGGATCTGGTATGTCAACTGAGTGCATTACCGTTGATGTGAACATTTACTGCGTTTCTCATTCACTCAAATAACAAAGCAAACTCTTGAGGCGGACAAGTATGGTATTATAATTAATGCTTACCGATGATCTTTCCATCGATATGTTACTGGTCTGCGACGAGGCGGAGCGTACCGCCTCCCTTTCCGAGACGTTGCTGCAAGGGAAAGACTCCATAAACGACCCTCTGGTGGTATCTCCTCGGCTTCGATTTTCTACCCTGAAGAGGTCTCGGTCGGCATCACTACCTCCGATATCTTCAGCTCTCCCGCCCATACTCCTCCGTAATATCATAAAATCCGTACTCGAAGTTCCATTCGAACTCTACTGATCTCGGTCTACATACAGTCGCGGTAGTCAAACCCGACGATTGACAAGAAAATTGTCATACTGGGGCCCCCAATAATAATCTCCAGTGATTCCTCGTACGTCCCCGTCGCTGATCTTCGCCTGTCAGGGATGAATTAAGGTATGCATCTTTTTCTGGAGAATGGTGACCACAACCAACTGACAGTACTATCGTAACCCAGTGACGAAGAATTCAGGTAACCTATCTTTTTGAAGGACGTTGATTGTATCCCGCTGATAAGTGTACGCAGTGAGGACGAGGAGAGTTGTTCTACGCAAGAAATGTCCCCAATTGCAAGCTCGTCAGTGAGGCCCTCCTCCGCCGCTACAAATTCCCGAGCTTCCGTTTTTCTTCTAGGCGGTACTGTGAAGTATCTGCTTCCGCGCGTCGCAATCATGATGCTCCGAATCCTTATGCTCGATTGTTCTAGAGCTGCGTCGAAATCACGACTACCTCGTCGCCTGCATCCGTTATTGGGTCCTCTCTGCAGCTAATGCCGTCAAGTACACGGTTCCCTACGCTCGAACGGCAATATTTTCAACTCTTGATTATTCTACCAGGACTGCGTCGAACCAGCCCCCAGCCCATCGCGACCTACCCTCGAGCGGAAATTCCGAGCCGACTCGCTGGAAGAGGTATAGTAGGTGTGGCATTCCTTGTGTTGTGGTCCACGCAGAAGTTCCGCTCTGACTTTTCTTCCTTCAGTCTCCGCCCGCTGAAAAAAGCCACCCGATAAACCGCCTCTCGCTATTCTTCGCCGGCTACCTGCGCTTCAGTTACGACTCTCATACGCCCGTCTCGGCTCAGTACGGCGCGCTCTGTCGGCTCTGTGGCTTCTCGAGATGCAAACTCGAGTACGGCGGTGCAAGGTCCGAGCGGGAAGTCGCGTACGCGGGCTACCAGCGGGCGATGGTGCTGTCATTCGGTACGAATTACGGGACGGATGTAAATGATCTCGGGAGCTTGCAGTCCCTCGCCAAAGTGCTGCAGATCGACCCCGGGTACGGGCGTGTCAAGAGGTGGGTGGGTGCCGCTGAACCTTTTGCAACTTGAAAGCATGCATGCTGACTGTTCTGCTCTTTAATCTTGACCATGTAGGCGATTCGAACGGCCCACGTCAATCTTGTCGACCTAGTCGACTATGGTACCAGCGAGGGACGAAGCCCGCCACCTACAATATTTGGGACACTGATTGGGCTCCGGGTGTACACGAAGACCACGCGCAAGGTTTTCCCGCAGGGACGGGGAAGACACGCTGCTCGAGTTTTTGCTGGGGCATATTTTTTAAGCAGTTAGATGTCGCCTGCACGGGTTAATGTATGTTAAGTTTTAATATCTGATTAGCTCGTTGCTTGGATTAAGGCTTTGTATCGCACACTGCCCGCTTCACATTGGCTTCCTCGTCAAGTCGACGTCGTTCGCCCGTTCAACCAGCCTCAGCAAGATATTTCCCCAGTCTGGCTTCCTTCCGCACTACGGAATCTGCGGGGCTCGCGGGCCGCTTTCTCTTCTGCCCACTTTTCTTGTCTTTCAAAAATTGGCTGCCCGGTTTGGTGTTTTGGCTTTCCCACTCCTCGCCACCACTCTGGATTATGGTTTGAACCTCGGTCGCTCGAATGTCTGCTCAGGTAAATGTCGGATCCACATAATCACTGCAAACTCCACGGGCGCTTGAAGCTTAAAGGGGGATATTTTCGGAAGCTATTACCGTTCAAATTTCTGCATGCATTTCGGAGGGCAGACCGGGTGTGATGCGTGACACGAATCTCTGCTCGCTCCACCACACCGCGAACCTCGATGCCCCTGGTGTGCCAAAAATGCAGCCACGAAAGCGACTGGGATAGTACTACCACCTTGCAGAATGCCAAAGCCCTCCCGCCCAGTGATGCTCCCCCAGCGAGCCAGCGAGTGGCACTCATAGATATCGAAGTCGAGATCGCGCGATTCAGGACTTACGCTGCGCACTACGTATCCAATCTCGAAACTCAGCGCACGGAGGTTGAATCATGGCTCAACGCGGTCGTTTATCCCATCATTTCCATTCCGCCAGAAATCACGTCTCTGATATTTGTCGAATGTCTGGATCTTCCGAGTACGGACGGCACATGCCCAACCAGTAGAGCGGCACCATTGCAGCTTATGCAGGTGTGTCGCCAGTGGAGGGACATAGCATTATCGACCTGCGAGTTATGGAGCTCTCTCGACATCCAGTACGACAGGGCGACGGCCGGCAAACTCCTTGTTCCTCGTGGCATGATGCATGGGATCTCAACTTGGCTTTCTCGAGCCCAGACCCGCCCTCTCTCCTTGGCCTTCCGGTCTTATCATCTAGCCCAGGTACTTACACATCTACAGCGCGCCTAACACATGTCTAATATTTTCGTTAGGATGGAAACGAACCGTTAGATATATTGGTCTTCTTGCCTCAACTCGAGCGTCTTGACCTGCCGTCGGACACATTCCGCCAGCTCATTCCCTCGAAAACACCCCTGCGCCTCTTAAAATACTTCCACGCCGCGCTCCGAGACGAAGATCTTGAAGACGTCCTGGTGAACGCACCTCTCCTCGCTGAACTTTATTGGTCGCGGGTCTCAGATGGAGATCTTGATGTACGCCGTGTCAGATCGGACACGCTAACCAAGCTCGAGCTCGATGCCAGTGACAGCCAATCTTTTTCTGTGGACCAGTTTATCAGCGTCTTGCAATCCTTTCCTTCTCTCTCACACCTCACTTGCAGTGTGTTCCTGCTTTATATCCCTCATCGCACACCGTTGCTATTTCCCAACCTGCGATCTCTCGATCTGAGCCAGCCTGAGAACATCAGCTGCCATGTTATTCACGCCCTGGAACTCCTCGTACTCCCTCGTCTCACCCACCTCCGGTCCGACTCACCATCCCTGTCCCTACATCCAGACGCGATTCGTCGATTTATATCCCGTTCGGCATGCCTCATTCGTGAGCTCAAATGCGAGCTGGGGCATGAAGCTACCAGTTATGTATGGGACCAGCTGGAAATGTTTACCTCCCTCGAAACACTCGACATCACCCTCCACGACTACATCACCGGCCTTTTCAGGAGCTCGATACCAAACCGCGGCCACCCAAACTACCGAACCTGCGGCACCTCACGATCTCTTATGCCGGCAAACGTCCAATCGATTACACCCATATTATCGATATCGTACAGCGGCGTCGCGCGCATACGGAGACGGTGGACCTAAAATCGGTACACCTTGAGCTCGATGAGCCTGACCATGAGTGGGACTGCTATCCCCGCGATTTGGTTTCGGCAGAGTTCCTGCGTCTCGTTGCGAGCGGAGTGGATATCATGATCAGCAGATTCAACATGGTGGGTAATTATGAAGTGGTTTGGCCAGCCTGAGTTTGTGTCTGGCTACGTACTCAAATGAAAAGAACATTACCTTTGCTGTAACTTACATTGCTGAAAATAAATACTCGTTTTCTTGGCCCCACCTTGTCGACTACAGTAAGTCCTCAACCATCCTGCCCAAAGCCCGACACATACCCGAGCATTACACTCTGCATTCTTCATGACGCTTGAGGACTGTGAATATTGGTGCATTGTGGGAACTGGTGAACGTCCTGCTGTTCGGCAGACATGTACCCGTCGCTGAGAACAATGAAGCAAGCGGGATTTCGGGTGCGAATAGGAGTATTTCTGGTTCGCGAAGGCTGAAGATCGATGCCTGCACTGGGAATCAAAAGGTCTCGGTACTTGGCTTCGTCGCAAAGAATACCCAGCCATGTCTCTACGTTGCCGGGTTTGTTTGAAGCTTTGCCGGAGTGGTGCATGACAAAGGAAGTAAGGCGAATATGATCTACAAGGCGATACTCATCTGCTCAATATTGGATTTTAGGATGGACTCCAGGATAAATTTAGCTCCAAACTGTGCGTGAAATCGAAAGGAGTGAAATTGAACCAACCACGTGACCTCTGTTCAACTCTGCTGAGGTCTTCTACTATAACATGCGAGTTCACGAGCACAATTTTGTTATAGCATCTGTCTACGAGAGACTAGTCTTCTACTGGGTCGTTCCATCAATTCGTTGTTGGGACACTCATAATATACCACAGGGAGAACTCTAGACACCACACTGACTGGGCTTATCCTCGAGAATTTTCCCTCAAACACATTCATCAATGGGTCAAAAAGCGTGTCGATGTGTGAATCCAAACTCAAATTGTGAATCAACAAAGACAGGGAAGATAGAGAAAAAAATCGTGTCGATGTGTGAATCCAAACTCAAATTGTGAATCAACAAAGACAGGGAAGATAGAGAAAAAGCAGACCAAGCTTTTTGATGCTCGCCACCTCCATTGGAATATCGGGCAAGGGGAGTCGAACCCCGAACTGTGAGACCGAGTTCTTTGCTCCACGCATTCTTCCACGAGCCCTCACTCTTCAAGAGCCCATCTCTGCGGTGTATGCCATGGGAAACACGATACCTTTCTCTCTACGCCATATGGCGCCATCGAATACGTACACCATTGTGCGACAGTCCTTCTTCTGCGGGAACTCCAAGTGGAACACGGACGACGTCCCGGATTTATCGGGACAAGTGATAATAGTGACTGGCGGAAATGCAGGGATTGGTGGACAGACAATGAAATTGCGCGCTGCGGTATTCTGCAACGGCAAAGTTCCCTAGCTCATGGATTGATTTTTCACGGCCTTATTGGAACACCACGCGAAGGTGTACATGGCGTCACGGAACCAGCGGAAGGCAGAAGCCACCATCGAAGAACTGTACGAGTTGATTGGAAAACGTGCTGTGTTTCTGGATCTGGATCCGTCGGACCTTCCGTCTGTGAAGCGTGCATAAAGGGGACGAAGCTGCACATTCTTTACAATAATGCGCGACTAGGATTTGTTGTGGGCGTTTCGTTCGATTTCACAACCTTCCGGCGGCATCATGATGCCACCCATAGAGCTTGTAACTTCCGAAGGATAGGATTTAACATTGAAACCAACGTTCTTGGTGTGAATCTTTCCCTCCGTAAAATAATTCAATCAGATACCGGGACACTTTTACCATACGAAACTTCTTTTGCCTGCACTTCTCTCTGCGGCAGCTTCCAATCGGCCAGGTTGTCCACCCGCATCTGATTGGGACGAGCCATATTCACCTACCCACCTACGATACGTAAGTACATACAACACCCGATACCTATACATGTAACCCCGGCAGTCAGCAGTTAAACCTCACACCTGTTATCCATGACATAGCGATCGACGCGACATACAACTCTTTCAAGGACGGACCAGTTCGACGAAAGATGCACCCAGCCAATCTATACCCGAAGTGAATGGGTAGGTTGAACGTTCGATGAGGTATTTATACCGTTGATCATGATCCAGTAGGCAAATGTGGTGTTCTCTACGGAACTTGTGTGACGTTACGGTGACAAGGGCCTCGTGTCTATCGTAAACCAAGGCATGGACGCTATTGCAACAGATGAAATGTCGATTCATACTTCATTTCGGGCAATCTGAGAACGAACCTATTCAAGGATGCCTTCGGGCTCGCATACCTCGGCACGGCGAGTGGTCTGTTGACAGTCTCACCCTTCTCTGATCACCGCTTTAGAAATTACTGATGATCTGACCAGTAGAACGTGTTGGAAATACAAGCTTGACCACACATGTTTCACCTTTTTGTTATTTCCATTCCTATTTCACCGTTGCTAGCCTTGCATGTGGGCTAGCTTACTGTACGTTTCACGACCATATGATTCAGACAGCATATACCAATTCCTTGCTGACTCACTCTCTATCTATTTGATATTCTTTACATATAAAAGCTAGAGTACTTGTAGTAGTTTACCTCACTGGTTTGCCTCGCAATTACCTCTTGCTTGCAAACACCCTCCTGAGCCAAATTCTACACAAACCAGTTCTAGCCTTGTGGTGGGCCAGCCTTCAATACACCACCTTGCTGTTCATCCCGCAGTACCCTCGGACGACCCGCCTACCTTCCATCCCGTTGCATTCGGACGATTCTTTGTTTATCCTGCATTCGCAGACGACACCTTGTGTTTATCCCGTGACGACGGACGACTTACCCCGAGCCCATATCTATCCATTTAATTCCCCCTTACCAACTCATCCATGTCGGACGAACATTCAAATGTCTCCAGCATCCGATTCCAGAACCTCGCGGATGCCAATTACGACAAGTGGTCCCCTCGCATGGAGGCCGATTTGATCCGTAAAGGTCTCTGGGATGGCATCGTTGAAATCATCATCGATCCAACGGACAAAAACTCCCGAACAGATCACTACCGAATTCGAGTTGAAGAAGAGCAAGAGAAAGGCTCAGAAGATGGCCGAGGCTCGGGCCGAGATGATGTTGAGGGTTGACGACGGTCAGCTTTCCCATATGCGGTCGAAAGACCCGATGGAGATTTGGACGAACTTACGCGATGTTCATCGCGCACGCGGCTTTGCGACTAGCCTCGCGTTGCGCAGGAAATTTTTGACTGCCAAGAAAACCGGCACACAGACTATGCAGGCATGGATCGGCAGTGTCCAAAGCCTGGCATATACAATTGAAGAAGCCGGAATCCCTGTCACCGACCAGGACAAGATTCTCGCACTCACCATGGGACTCCACCTTCCTACGACACTGTTATCATTAACTTCGACTCCACTGCCCCCTCCGATCTCACTTTCCAGAGTGTGATCACTCGGTTGCTCAATGAAGAAACCCGCCAACTCTCCAGCATGATCCCCGCGACTGATCCTGTCCCCATCCCCACTGCCGTCATTACTACGCGAATCAAATCCGAGGAGAATGTTGCCTTTGCGGCTTATTCTCGTGGCTCGCGTCCCGATGTCACCTGCCATTTTTGTGACAAGAAGGGACACTACAAGACAGAGTGCCGGGAGAGGCAGAAATGGGAGGACACAAAGAATGCTGCTTCTGCGCACACGGCGAATGATGTTGCCGAGTGGTAAATCTTTTTCTTTCTACTTTCCGGGGGTGTATTCCCATTCTCTTTCTTCGACCCTCTCAAGCTTGCGGGGGGTGTGTTGGAAATACAAGCTTGACCACACATGTTTCACCTTTTTGTTATTTCCATTCCTATTTCACCGTTGCTAGCCTTGCATGTGGGCTAGCTTACTGTACGTTTCACGACCATATGATTCAGACAGCATATACCAATTCCTTGCTGACTCACTCTCTATCTATTTGATATTCTTTACATATAAAAGCTAGAGTACTTGTAGTAGTTTACCTCACTGGTTTGCCTCGCAATTACCTCTTGCTTGCAAACACCCTCCTGAGCCAAATTCTACAGAACGCTTGGACAGCTGTGGGCAGGCACTTCACCAGAAGGGGCGGCGCTAAATGGCAAGGCAACCAACTGGCCGCAGCACGCCACACTTACACTTACCAATTTTCACTATGTTGCGCCGTGGGGACGGATTTGCGGCCCAATGGCAGATGTCGACGAACCTCACAGCGGGACCGAACTGTGGACTTCGTTAGAAGAGCAAATATTTGTCGGTTAACAATCTCATCTTAACGGCGTATCGCTGATCCGATAGCCCCGGCCATAAAGCGCTATTCCCGTGGCAGGCCAAACGTTCAATGTCAAGCTGTCAATTCTTTCCCAGAACTACAATGAAACAGGAGTTGTGTACCACTGCTCGGCCCGAAGCTCATATATATCTAATTTCAGTGGGTCCGGCGCCCACTCTCTCCTCACCATTGGAATGTCTTTGCTGCATGAAGCACCTCCCCCTTCGTACGATCCCAGCGAAGGGCTCGCAGCTGCAGCTGACTCTGAGTTACCAACGTACGCTGGGCGCATCTTGCCATCCGGATGCACGACGTCGACTGGCCAGCCCGCTGTATGCATCTGTTTCTAGACGCCTGAACCAAAGGCAAGTCATCACTGACCTTGATTGCATAGACTCCCAAGGAGTTTTCGTACGAGATGAAATGGGCCACGCTCATACTGCTCGGCCACCCTATACTCAGCCGCACGACACCCACCTTTATTGACAGATCGGATATAACAGGATCGCTGAAGCTGAACCTCCGAAGCCCGGATCCCATAAAATCAGTTACTGTATTTGTGAGTTCGCGCGAGTACGTTGAATGGTGGTTTGATCATCAAGAGTAGGTCAGAGGCTACCTCTTAATTTCTGAAGATCCACATGAACATTCAAAATTTTTCCGGCTGCAAAAGCTCGTCTGGACATCGTCAATGGAGGACCCGGCGCGCGCGCCTGGGACTTCTAACGCCGGCAACACCTGGACAGACAAGCTCAAAGGCAAATATGAATTGCCCTTCTCAATAAAGATTCCGGAGCTTGCAGAGAGCTCAGACGGAGAAGAACGATTCCGCCTCCCTCACACATTCACCGATCGCGCTCGAGGGGTAGTATCCAATATTATCTCGAACTGCGCATTAGTCGAGGTAAATTTCGTTCTGACGATAGGTATGCCGGATTCTGTGTATTTCTGCACCGAGCTGAGGAGTCTGAACTGCAGGATAAATATACCGTTCGAGCTATTCACCTTGCACTTCCCAAGCCCTTCATCTCAGCTGCGGCAGCATGCGTACCGCACCAACGTCCCTATCCATGGTCCGCATTCAGATCCCAATGGCTGGCAGGCCTTAGAGCCGGTACAGGTTAAGGGGAAATTATCTGGAGACCGCGCAGTGAATGCGAAATGCACGGTATGTTATATATACATCGCCAAGAACTAATCCATTCTGACTTGTATTGCAGGTTTTCCTTGCAAAACCGGTTTGTCACGTCTTCCAGATGGCTGCCAGCCTTTTCAATCGATTTTTCCCCCTCAGCTCTGCTACACCCGGAACACGTCCATCCCTTGTGCCATGACGATCGAAACGGACGACTCGCAAGTGGCCGACGTCCTCGCATCGATAAAATCTTCGGCTTTGTATCTACAGCGATGTGTCCGATGCACTCTCGGATCCTCGTCGACCAATGTCAGTCCCCGTGGCCAGGCGGTCTGGTGGCCTGCTCCAGACGCCGACATGGCCCATCTCGGAAACGCCGCCCAGCGGCACATTATAGGCGAAATTCACCTCCGGAGAGATCTCCACCCGTCGACTGCTATCAACAAATTTCAGGTTGAGGCAAGTACGGTTATTTTGGACGCTGTTGAGCGCCAACTTGTTGATAATTCCATTCGTGCTGATTGATTTCATAATTAGTATGCGGTGGCTGTCTTCCCTCCCGCGGCGGTGGCGTTCGGGCCGCACAGTACAGGTCCCTTGATCACGCAGACCGTGGAGATCGTGACGGGGCATGCGGAGGGTGTGCGGGCGAAAACTGCTACAATACCGCGGGCGAACGAATCGAGCGACCCCTTCGTAGAGCGGTACTATAAGTCAGTGGCGGGGCCTAGGCCGATGCCACCGAGCGGGGGCTGATAGTACATAGTACCTTAGGGCTTAGCAGTACTGTGCATAAAAATACGAGTTCATCAGCCTGCGTACGGCTCCAACCGTTTCCGTTTGAAACCGATTTCGAACGGGTTTAACCGTTTTTATTTTCGTTTGATTTGCTGGCTGGGCCAAACGGTAAACGGTTAGCAAACAAACGGTTCAAACGGTTTTGAACAACTGATCAACTGAACACAGTTATTGGAATTTTTTTGGGTCTCAACGAGATTCAAAACGGCGAGAAATGTTGGTCCCATTGAATTTTGGGCCAAAATAACCCAGGTGTCGAGGTTGTGGCGAGGTCAATGGCGGCGCTGGGCGGTATCCCAATTGGGAATGATCGCCGCGATTGATGGCGGGAGCGCACGTCTGCACAAGGGAAGAAAACAAGGAAGGCTCTCGTGCACTTTTGAATCTATAAAAATGGAGCAGACCACTGTGAAGAAGAGCTGGGGGGATTTTCAGGTGAAATCAGGTTCATTCAACCCGTTTGTTCATTTTCCCTGCCAAAAAATCGTTTGAAACCGGTTTGGCAAACCGTTCCGTTTGATTGCCCCAAACTTCAAATGGAAACTAAATCGTTGGAGCACTAAGCCTGCGGCGCGTGGGAGTTGATCAACATCATCATCACGACTGGATGTGAATACTTAGAAACCTGAGGCCGAGTTGACAGCGACTGGACGTATTATGAATTTTCGGCGCTGCCGCATTCCAAATGGTCGGGATACAAAATGCAAATGCAGCGTGTTCTAGTCTCTCGCAGACAGACACTTGAATACATTCCAAACTCGTAGCTCGTTGTATTGAAAGCATGTTCCGCAAACAGCAATTAACTATGATTGTAAGCGGCTTGACACGAAGTACATAAAATGAAATTAAATTGTGTTGAGTTGGTGTTAGGGTCCGGAGAGAGAGAATGACACAACCCAACAACACTGGCAGCAGCATGAGTGCATGCGTGGAAAATTGCGGGAAAAAATCAATACCAGACCCGGACAGAAGAAGCCTTCCGTACTTCAATCCGGTCCGTCAAATAATCATCGACATGGACTGTATTTTTGTCATGTACGTTACCACTAACTATCCTCCTGAGTTGACCTTTATCTCCGGTGAAGGAATGGTGAATACTCAGTGACTCAATGGCTGGATCCGGCGATGCGCCAACCAGTGAACTAGTTTTAACATTGCATTGGATGGAAATGCCCACATGGGTCGGAAGGCTTTCAAGCCAAGTCAGTTATGCTTCCGGCCACCGTTCTGCACCACCGCCCGCACCACCTTTTGCATGTGATCTGTCCAGCCCGTTCGGGTACGTATTGTATATCTTCCAACGCAACGCCATACCAGCAGGATCACTGCGAGACGGTGACTCGTGCTTGTTCTCTTCTTCTATTCATGTCTTCCCATGCAGCTCATTATTTTCCAAAAACACCGTTTTTGCGCCGTCGGCGACCCAGAAGGTCTGCATCTTCTGGACATTTACTTGCTGGGGGAAAGACCTTTTTAACTTGCGGTCCTACCTTGTTCTTGTTCTTTGCTTGTTCTTGTTTCCGAGGCCGGCGGAACGAGAGGAGTGTCGGCTTCAGAAAAGGAAATATGAACGCAAACAGAAAAAAGACGAATACTGTACCATTTAATTCAATTCGTACGCCTTGTGACCTGTGACCAAAATTTACGAAATTCAGAATTCGTACTTGGTCTGAGGGAGCGTGACTGGATTTTTTTTTCGTAAATCCGCCGCAAAGTGTGCAGGATGCAACGGAGTTGATAAATCTGCTAACCTGTACTTGTAGAACTATTGTAGACAGTACATAGCTAGGAGAGCTTTACTTCCATTGTTGCTTCATCTTCAGATTGGCCAGAAGGGAGGTGAGCAGATTGAGGAGGCGGAGGGAAGTGGGAGCCGTGGGAGGACCATTTGCTCCCGCTGTCAGAATTGGCAACTCTTGTGAATACCGTGGCGTCGTTTACCTGTTGCGGCGCGCAGAGGCGAAAAATTCAATTTTTGAGCCATTTACGGTGATTTTGTGACTCGTTTTCAGAATTCGTACATGGCTGGGTGACCTGTGACCCGTACGAAAAATTTCGTAAATTTTGAGGCCTGTGACCTGTGACATACGAATTGAATTAAATGGTACAGTAAGTTCGAGAGAAGGGTTTGTTTTAGTCTCTCGCAGCCAGACTTCAATAATACTGAACTCGTACCTCGTTATATTGAAGGTTTGTTTGTTCCGACGCGTCGTAGCCACACGCGCGTCATCAGCACGTGACATTGTTTGTTTTCCGTTTCCGCCACGTCGCGTCTGCCACTCAACGTCGCCGCTCAAAATTTCACCTGCTGCATCTTTTATTTCCGGCCAGGTATCCTTGACGACTTTCCGGCACCCAGCGCCGCGATTACGCCACGTATGGACCCAGAATTCAGTGAAGACGAGTTTGACCGTCTTCTCCGTGACGAGGCGGTCCCAGACGCGATCCTACGCGCTGCAGACTTGCTCGAGACGGAGGCGTTGGGAATATGGTGCGTCGATTGAGTGCATTACCGTTGATGTGAATATTTACTCCATTTCTCATTCAGCCCTCAAATAACAAAGCAAACTATTGAGGCGGATGAGTATGATATTATGCTCGCCGATGACATCTCCAGTGATATACTACTGGCCTGCGACGAGGCGGAGCGTGTCGCCTCTCTTTCCGAGATGTTGCTGCAAGGGAAAGGCGACGACCCCCAATCCACTCTGGTGGTATCCCCGCGACTTCGTTCCTCTGCCCTGCAGAGGTCTCGATCGCCATCACTACCTCCGACGTCCTCGGCTTCCCCGTCCACACCCCTCAGCAATATCACAAAGTCCGTGCTCAAGGGTCCCATTTGAATTGTACTGATCTCGGTCTACATACAGTCGTGGTAGTCAAATCCGACGAATCAACGACAAGAAATTTGTCGTACCGGGGTCCCCAATATCCATCTCCTCGTACGTCTCCGACGTTGGTATTTGCGCGGCAACTTCTTAACGAATTTCTCAGGGATGAATCGAGGTATTTTTTTTTTTTACAGAGAACGGTGATCTTACCCAACTGACGGTCCTGACCCAGTGACGAAGAATCCAGGTACCCCAAGTTCCCGAAGGACATCAGTTGTATTCAACTGATAATTAAGTGCATGCAGGGACAGTTGTTCTACGCCAGCAACATCTCAAATTGCAAGCTCATCAGTGCGGGGCTCCTCCCCCGCCACAAATTCCCGAGCTTCAGTTTTTCTTCCTCTAGATGATAACATAAAGTAAGGGCTTCCCATCCCGCAATCATGCTACTCCGACTTCTTATAATTGATTATTCTAGCGCTTCGTCGAAATTGGTCTACGACAGCCTCGCCGCCCGGCCTTGGTTTTATCTTCCAGCTAATGCCGTCAAGTATATGCTTCCTGTTTCAACGGCAATGATCTCAACTCTTGATTATTTCAGGACCGCACCGAACCCAGCCCCCGGCCCCTCGCGACCCACCCTTAAACGGAAATTCCACACCGACTCGCTGGAAGAAGTATGTATTCCCCGCCTTCTCTGATCCACACAGCAGCTCCGCTCTGACTTCTCTTCCCTTCCTTCACAGCCCCGTCCACCGAAAAAGGCCAAGCCGATAAACCACCTCGCGCTCTTCTTCGCCCGCTACCCACGCTTCAGCTACGACCCCCACGCGCCCGTCTCGGCCCAGTACGACGCGCTCTGTCGGCTCTATCGCTTCTCCGGATGTAAACTTGAGCACGGTGATGCGAAGTCTGAGCGGGAGGTCGCGTACGCGGGCTACCAGCGGGCGATGGCGCTGTCGTTCGGTGCGAGTTACGGGACGGATGTGAACGATCTGGACAGCTTACAATCTCTCGCCCGAGTCTTGGAGATTGATCCGATTCCCCAGCGGGTATGGGCGTGTCAAGAGGTGAGCCGCGCTGTGTTCGAGACTACCCCGAAAGCGAAGTGAACTGACTGTTATTCAATCTCGACCAGGCGATTCGCGCGGTCCACGTCAACCTCGTCGACCTGGTCGACTGGGGCAACAGCGAGGGACAAAGCGCGCCACCGACGATATTCAAGACACTGGATGATCTCCAGGTGTACACGAAGAAGACGCGCAAGTTTTTCCCGCAGGGACGGGCGGAAGACACGCTGCTGAAGTTTTTGCTGCGGCATGTTTTATGAGCGGTCGCACGTTGCCGGCACGGGTTAATGTATTTTAATTTAATTGGTTTTTGGGCTCAGATCGAGTTGCGGGAAAGGCAGGCACGCCAAGTCGCTTTGCATTTCGATCTCTGAACTTCCCAATGGCTCTCCGATTTCCAATTTTTTGCACATTTCTAGCGCATTTCGGAAGCTTGCAATGCTGAAAGCAGATTTTCATGTAACCCGCGGTGATCAGGTATGATGTGTGGCACGAATCTCTGCTCGCACCACCATACCGCGAACCTCGATGCCTCTTGTGTGCCAACAATGTGGCCATCAAAGCGATTGGGATGGTACCACTACCCTGCAAAGCGTCAAAGCCCTCCCGACCAGTGGCGCTCCCCCAGTGAGCCAGCGAGCAGCACTCGCAGAGATCGAAGTCGAGATAGCGCGATTCAAGACTTGCGCCGCACACTACATATCTGACCTCGAGCGTCAGCACAAAGAGGTCTATTGCAACAGGGACGGGTCAGCTCCTTTTTTGGAAGGTTGCCGATGTTAGGATCATTTGATATCTGTTAGCATCATTTGATACTACGCCAGGGAAGCCGGGACCCCTGGTACATGTATAGTGTCATAGACTAGTAACCCAGCTCTTGCCAAATTTCGAGCGGCTGTGGCTTGTTTGGCTACCGCCTCTGAGACAAGCATCACCAAAAGCGGGGATTTTCGATATCCCTTGATGAAGATCATCTGGCATGATGGCCATGATCAAGCCATATAACGCGGTCACCTGGCTGATTTGCGTTTGTCAGGCGACATCGCGCTGATGTGGCCTTGATAAGGGCAAATCAGCCGGATATTGCCCTTATTAGGCCCCAGGTCAACGTGAGATGCACTGACCACAGAGATATTGGTTTATTTGGCCAGATAAGGCGCGTATCAGGATGCGGAGGCACGTATTGGGCCAGATCTGCCCGATATACCATCTTACAACTTCACAGGATCTGTCTTGGGCCGCATTGACCTGTCGCTCGATTTGGGAAGTAGGAGGCTACATCCCGGCTCAGTCCCTCATCTCCACCTCATTGTCCCAATAATGACGCAGATGCATCCAGAGCAAGGCGTCCTTCAAATGCATCTGCGTCATTGACTTGGGTTTTGGTAGTCTAGAGTCTCACCATCACTTGATGTAAACGGACAATTAAATGAAATGTTATCCATAATTGCACAAAGGGCCGGGGACCGTAAAGACCTCAACATGCTACAACGGCGCATAGCCCTCCTCTACCTCCTCCTCGACATCACCATCACCATCCTCTGGGCCCAAGCTATCCACCACTGAATCAGGCTCCTCGTCTGACTCTCCACCCGACCCATCTCCCTCAGACCCAGCACCGGTCAAGCCCGATTGCACAGATGAGTCGGAAGAACTTGAATTGGTGGAAAGTGACGAAGCAGGTCTATCCGGGAGCGGTGTGTCAGCCGGATCCGGTGTGCCCGGTGGTGTAGGCGGAATCTCAAGCTCGTCAGGAACAGGTGGGTCCGGTTCATCGAGGTCCTCTTCATCTTCTCCACCCGCTGGCTCGTCCTCCGGGGGTATAACAATGTTGTAATGGCCGACACCGCCGCCTCTATACCGCATATACATGTCGCGGTCAACAAAACTACACAAATATTAGTCGAGTGAGCTATATCTCGGATTGGCGACTCACAAGTTGACATAATAATAGTGCCAGTCTTCATCCTCGCTCAGACCGTCCCTGGGCAGTCGTCCAATCGAGTCGTTGGCAAGGAGCTCCTCGGTACGGCCATGGGCAAAGGCAGGGATAAGGTGAGAGGCGCGGATGACCTCGTCCGGATTCAGGAAACCAAAGGCATTGGGGTCCGACTCAGGTAAGAACTTGACACGATGGAGGCGTTTCTGTTTGAACCCGGCGCGCCACGTCGTATCCAGCTGATAGCGGCGAACCCACAGAAACTCCATGGGTTGAGGCTTGGGGTTAGCACCGGGAGCGGTGTTGACGACATCAGCGTGGAATATGCCGATAATTTGGGCGTACGAGAACGGATGCGAGTTGTCCTCTTCCGGCGCAAGGTACATGACATCGGAGTGGGTGCGGGGGTTTAAACAATCTTGGCCCAGTCGGACATCATACGTCGTGTAATTGAGCCGGAGGATTTTGTGCACGTACATCCGGTTGTTTTTCAGCTGGAGTTGAAATCGCTGACCCGCTGTGAACTCGTGGCCATCGCCAGACCACTCCGGATGCGCAAGCCTGCTCAGCAGATGCTCCTGCAGCTTCGGCAAAAAATCCTAGGCGCACTTAGAGTGGATACAGACGAGCTACAAAAGACTTACCTTGGTCGCGGGGTCGTTCTTATGTTTTGCGAGCCACGAGGAAAGGTGCAAAGAAGTGTTGCGAGAGGAGGATATGTGGTGGTGTTCTTCAGGTGTGGTGTACGGCAGGGCCTCGGACTCTGCGAACGGAAGATACGTCTCAGATTTCTTCAGCTTCTTCGCACGCCCCTGATGCACGGGTGTCGCAGTCGTCCTTCCAAGATGTTGGGCTTTCGAGCGAGCCCGGGCCGCCATCTGCAAGAGTGCCGTCTCCCGCCGTTCCAGCTTTGTCATTTGACGCACAGCGCGGTTCTTGTTCGTACGGGCATAAAATCTTTTGACACGACGATGCTCAAGTTCTCCCTAAATAAGGTGCTGTTAGCAAGAGAGCTTAATCTATTGTAAATGCTTGCCGGTTGTGTAGACCACGAGTCGCTTGTTCCAGCCCAAAGGATGGCTGACACATAATCTCCCAGTGAGTGGCCTTTGTACGTCTCGAGGTTGTACTCCTTCTTCTTTGGCGACGTCCTCGCGGCCGGTGCTGTCGCCTTGCCTTTTCCATTGGCAGCCTTCCTCGCTTGCCGCCGACCCCGTGCAGCCTCTTCAGAAGGTAATTCCCGGGTCTCGTAATCAGGGCAGACCTCGCGCTTGAATCGGCGGAGAAGACGGCCTAATTCTTTAGTCGCAAAGCACAACAGACCAATGGTAGGGTCCGTGTGCATCTTGAGTTTCGCGAGTGTGTGCCATTCGGCTAAGGCAAACAAGACGTCCATAAGCTCCTTATCGTGCGCCTCCGGAAGGAGACCCTCAACGACAGGAATGCAACACTTCGGTCTAGTTAGAAATCATTTTACAGGCATAGTTAAACTCGAAGCGCACCAGTAAGATGCACTGGTAATTCCACGCTGCCAATTTTTTCAACGCAGACGTATTCTGGGTGAAACGTCGGATGGTTGAGCGTCCAAATATCGGAATCCATCGAAAGCTATTCACATTCAGCTGCCGGAAATTGGTCTTGTATCGAAGGAACTCACCGTTGGTTCAGTTCTTGAATAGCGCCATTTCCGCGCGCATGTAGGATACGGAGCAGGTGAACAAAGAAGGCCTTGAAGACACCGAGCTCGAACTCGTGCATGAAGTCGGGGACTAGCATTTTGAACGGGTCAAAGCCAAATTTTGAGAGACGGTCCGAAAAGGCGTTCTGCAGACAGTTAATCAGGAACAGATGAACACATTATAACGCACGGAAGTAGGGGTCCAGGAGCGAGCTAGTAACCAAAAGTCGTAGGTCGTTGATTTGACATTCCGGCCAGTTTTGTAGATCCAGTCGCGAATCCGAGTTAGAGTCCCATTCTTAAGATGGGCGTCGGTCCGAGCTAGAGTTACCCTTTTCTTTTCATCACGGATCGTTCCAAGGTCGGGAATGTCTTCCTTGAGAATGTAACAACGAGGACAGGGTGCTTTGCCGAGATTGCGAATAGTTGCGAGGAGAACTCTGTAGCCAGATTAATCAAATTTCTTGTTCAAATCGGAATTGAAACTCACTTCTCCGGGTAGTCCGCCGAGTATGTAAAAATGCGAGGATAAATCGACGGAAAATACCATCTTGACATTCTATGACAATCCCGTGTTCATACGCATGCAAAAACTCGTCGTCGAGCAAGAGACGCCAGATAGCATGCATGAGTTCGCGTCTGCAGTGCGTCAGGACGTCCGCAGAAGGCGCGTGCCCTGTCAGAGTCTTGAAGAAATCATGGAACGCGTCGGGTAGCTTAGTCAAAGTCAGCTTTCAAGGCAACGAACACAGACTGTGTTCAATACCTTTGGAAAAAATGCGACATGGTGACAAACATTGCTCCGTGGTTTCAGGCGGAGCCATTTCGATTGGTTCCCGAAGAACAAATACAAGGGCCAAAGCGCCGCGTCTCCAAAGCTAGCCAGATGTGTCGAGTCGGACCACCACATCAAAGCCAAAATGACGCGTTCAAGATTACAGTCCGGCTCGCGGGGTTGATTTTGCAGGGTTGTATGTGCTTCTATCATCGCCTCCGAGGAATAGATCTCGTCGTATACACGTTGGGGTGGGCTGTCCGGTGATGGCGTCCAGAACTGCTTGAAAGGCGTGTAGTGGAAACAGCGGTCCCCGACGTCTCGAATAGCACCCTTGATTACCTCTACCAGCGGCCGATAAAACAGCCCCGGGACAGAGAATATAGGTGCGTCCGCCTCCGAAGTGTGTTTCAATCCATCGGGTACTCGGATGTCCACTGAAACAGACTTCCAGCCATCCCGAACCCGCGCCGGTCCCACCCGAAAGATGGTCGTCGAATTTAGCAGTCTCCCGTTTGAGGTTGAAGCCTCTGATATCGTCTTTGGACCACCGCTCATCACCCAATCTATCGAGCAGCTTCTGACCTTCCTCCATCGATTTATTTGCCGAGCCTGTCCACTGGTAGTCCATGAACGCCCAACTGGTCCAATTGGCGAATGGACCGATATTATCGGCAGTCGGGGCTGCGGCAGGGGTAGGATTCGTATCGGGCAACTCGAATGGAGTCAATTGCGAAGGAAGGGTGGTGGTATTGGAACGGGGACCTCCAGGAATGTCAGACATCTCGTCCAAAGTGAGTGCTTCGTCGGGATTGTATGTAGGGATGGAGGATATTCGCGAGACAGCCCGAAGGAATTAACAGATGTCCGAATCGCTCTCCATACCCAGGTAGCAGTGGGCTCGGGTGGCGGATCTGGTTCGGGCTCAGGTACTGCTGGCTCTGGGACAATCGCTGGAGCGGGCTCGGGCAGTTGCTGGAGAAGTTTCCAGGTTTTACGCTTGGCGCGGACTGGACGCCCGGCTGGAGTTGTTTCGACAGGTGGAGTTGGCGGCCTCGCAGGCTCCGGAGATGGGGGATGAGGTGAGGTCGGAGGCGCACCCATCTCAATATCCTGAGGCTTCAAGAAGGTAAGCATTGGAATTGCGGATAGAGACACACAAAAATACCTCTGGCATAGCGCTGAAGGACGGTTCAGCTGGCGGGTTGGCTGCCTGCTCCACTCTCCTCCGCTTCCTTCTGCGTATGTCAAGTGCACTCTCCCCGGCCATGGCCTCCTGATCGCGAACGGCTTGCGCATTTCTGAAGATAGTACACGCATTCTGGTGGATGTGGAGCTCCCGCGAGGTATGGAAAGACCGGAGGCATGCTGGTTCACAAACTAGTGGAAGTGCAGCCATGAGCAGCAAGACAAGAAAGAGGATATTCATCGCAAGCTGCACATCGAGAGGGGGGCGGGGCGTCGAAAGGTGTCTCAGATATGAGTCAGACCGACTTATCAAATTAGATCGTCATGGGACAAATATATTTCAAAGAATTCAATAGATATTGTGATGGGTACGTTCCGCATGCGCGCGCGCCGTGACTTGTGGCTTGCGCACACTGTTCGGCGGTGTTTTTTGCCGGCCAAAGCATGCCGGACTCGTCATCTTCGGGAATCCAATGTGGCTGCCAAGTATGAGCTTGATAATTAGCGGAATAAGAAAAAAACACTTACTACCACAGCTGCGGCCCATACCAGCAGTTTTTTGGCCTTGAACACGACCAAGATTTAGCGGGAGTTCGGGAAGACTCAAAGCTGGAATGACTGACAACAGCGCGATTCTCGGGGCGATTGACATAGGACTGTTGGCACAAGCGCACCTCGTCCTCCAGGGAGTGAATAGAGTAAGTGCAGACCGAGAATGGGGTGTGCTTCTCGTGGTCAATCCATACAGGCCGGCGCGCATCCGGATGGGCGATCCAAATACGCCGGACAAATTGGGGGCTGCGCAGGAATTTGCCCTCCAGATCATAGCGCGCACGGAGATGGAATCGCGTGTACTGATAGTGAGTTCCGGTGCGCTTCAGAGGTGTTAGAGATATCAAATTTAAATAGAGCATGAACGCGGACCTTGTGAGCCTTGTATGTATTTTCGAGGAGAACCTCGTGCGGAGCAAGCCGATTCATGTATATTTCATGACTCGGCCTCGGCTGGCCACGGGGCGGCCATTTCGGAAGGGATACTACATTCTGCAGCATTGAGACCAGTCAGCTTCACGAGTAGTTTACTGTAAATAGACGGCATACCTGTTCCTTCTTAGCGGCTGACTGTCCTTGTGGAAACATCTTGTAATGCAGCGGGCTCTCGGGGAAAGCCACCGAGGCATTCTGGACGCATCAGACCATGTAAATCGATTTTAAAAGGAACGTAGTACCTCGCAGAGCTGCTTGAATTCATCGCGTCCGACATCGTTCTCGGGGAGGGCCATTTTGTGGTGGCGTGCAGATGAAACACGTTTAGCAGCAGATGTGCGGTGCGGCGCGCCCACGTGAGGATTTTCAGGTGGTTGGTGTCTCAGATCTGCGGATTTGAATCGGATGGCGTGCGCACAGATAAGAGGCGCGCGCATCACACACCTCTTGTTCCTCCCCCCCATCTTCTCCCCTCTAGTCCTAGTCTCGCACTCTCCTACTACCCCATCCCAAGCCTTGCGGCCTTACCTCCAGTAAAGCAATGAGCACCGACCAAGCGAGTTCCAGCCCACTCCAGGACCGTACCAATCAGCCCGCAGCAGAAGCAGCCCCAGATCTTGTGACCTTGCAAGGAGAAATCGTTCGTTTGAAGAGCCTTGTGGACACGTTCAGCAGTCGCCGTGGACGTGGTCGAAAGAAGCGCGCACGGTGTGTATTGTTGTGTTATCACCGCAAGGTGAAGCCCTTACCAATTTCTGCAGCGACGACACTTCCTCCGACCCCCGACCCCGACCCGAAGCGAACCAAGACGGCTGGTACGGACTATTTTGCATATGGCCAGACCATCGGCCGCCTCCTTGGGTGCCATATTGTTTTGGGCCACGTCGTCGAGCATGGCCTTCACATGGATACAGCTCTATCGGGAGATGAGGGAGAACCCAAGTAAGATCTTCCGCCAGTTTGCAGCATTTGTTAACGGTGTTTTTCTGTCTAGTCCACGGCTTGAGGAGGGCTGGAAGATACTCTGCGGAAAGTTCCCCGGTTTCCATCAGTACTTGCTTGAGCTTTCCAAGGAGCCGACGACGCGGCGCGCCATTGTGAAACAGGTATTCTGGTCTTATCGTCAATGTACTCCGTTGCTTACTGCACATTGCTTTCCAGATGTCCCTTGGTATGGATAGTGTTCGTGCCGCAGACACCCTCCACGTGCAAGAAGGGAGTCCCAGACTGGCTTCTGGAAGACCCGGTCGACAAGCTGGAGCCGCCGCTGCCAAACAAGAAGGAGAAGATCCACAGGGGATTGGCGCATCCGGCATTTGCGAGGGCCCTGACGCCGATGGTGTGGGAAGCCAATGAAAGGTACCGTATTTTGTCTGTACCGCCGCCTACTCACCCGTTTCAGTACATGGACAGAAATCGTCGAGGGCGAGAAGCAGATCACTGCCGACCAGCTCCCCATTTTTATCTTCCCCTGCGCTCAGGTCTTCCCCTCGACAAAGACTGGCGGATCCTGCTTGGGGTGCGGTGCTTGAAAAATGCCTGCAAAGGCGAAGTCGTGTTACGGGTACGTGACGGTTTAAACGATGATATAATTCTGATGGGTTGTTCCAGGCTGCGAAGGCCATCTATATGGGTCCCGACGCCGCACTCGAGGGCGACGGCTATCACAAGGGTAAACCCGGCAACGCCAGCATCATCGGAATGACCTCATTCACCCCGCGAACGATTGCAGGGGTGGTTACGCAGGTATGTATTCGGTTATTAATGCTACTTCGTCTCATTCATTCTTAGGTCCGTTTTGCGCTATCATCCAAGCAAGACTGGAGCAAGAGAGACGGAGAATTCGACTACGAAGCTTTCTTTTGGATGGTCCATGATCTCTTGTTTGAGGATACGGATCTGGCCGACGACATCATCGGCCTTGGAATAAGTATGTGTTTCCCAAGGATGCCATTTCACGTTCCTGATCGATCGTCCCCAGAGCCGTCTTCGGGACTGCTAAGCCGATTCAGCGCGTACCACTGCCTCGGGACCCAGTGCCCTCGCTCAAATCAAGGCTGCGCGCACTGCGCACAAGCAGGCTGCTACTGCTGCTACGGGCACCGTATAAGCTAGCCATGTACTAGTCGTATATTTGTTATGCATTCTTGTTCTCTACCTTCCCTTCTGTCCTATCAATCAAATTTTGCTTTCTGCCGTCTTTTTTGCATCGTCTGAGTTATGAGATTCAAGTAACTGTGGTAAAGCAAGCGACATCTTGGTGTACCCCCGTTTGCCGCATGACCCCTCATAAACCCCTCACGTCGGGCGAACCTAGACCATCTTGATGGATGTACGTCGACAAGACCTGTCTTGATCATGCTGATGACCCCTTATCTGGCACTTAGATTGTTTTATAAGGCCGGTTGTGTTCTTCATCAAGCTGATGACCTTGATGTGCTTGATGACCCAAATAAGGCATGATATTGCCTTATCAGTTTCGCCCGGTTTCGGTGATGACGCACCATGGCGTCTCTGAGTGCTTGTCCGTGCAAAGGCTTAAGTCCTTAGGACGAGGCTACTTTGCCGCC